>VKOC01003846.1:0-61433 GCA_009364415.1 Spea multiplicata
GTTCAGCTGTTCTAGTACATTTGTTTAGTTGCATCTCAGAGCAAAAGCCATGGTCCGCAGAGAGATTCCAAAGCATCAGAGGGATCTCATTGTTGAAAGATATCAGTCAGTAGAAGGGGAAATCATTTCCAACGCATTATATATACCATGGAACACAGTGAAGACAGTCATCATTAAGTGGAGACAATATGGGACAACAGAGACATTACCAAGAACTGGACGTCCCTCCAAAATTGAAAAGACAAGAAGAAAACCGGTCAGGGAGGCTTACAAGAGGCCTCCCGTATTCTTCATATGAATAGGCTATGGGGTAAGACGGAAGCCTTTCTTACAAAGAAAAACAACTAAGCCCGGTTGAAGTTTGCAAAAACAAACACTGAGTCCCCCAAAAGCATGTGGGAAAATATGTTATGGTCTGATGAAACCAAGGTTGAACTTTTTGGCCATAATTATAAAAGGTATATTTGGTGCAAAAACAACACTGAACATCATACACACAGTGAAGCATGATAGTGGCAGCATCATTCCAGTTCTTTAAAATCACAAGAACCTGGTATTTTAACAGGGGTGTGTAGACTATTTAAATCCACTGTACATGCATTCACAGGCACATTATTTTTCCCTTTACTACAATTTCTACCAAATTGTCTAGATTATTCATTTTTTTTAATCACTCCAACGTTGAATGATTTTGAAGAGCCTAGTGATGTTTAAGAAATGCTGATTTTGATAGCATAGAAACATAGTACATAGGAACATAACCCATCTAGTCTGGCCATTTTCCTGCTGGAATGACTCAAACCTTCTGTTTATTGGGTCAAGTGCTGTGGCCCCCTCACCATGTAGACTCTGAGTGTGGTGCTATGTAACAAATTATTTCTGTTTTCATTTTAACTGACTTGCTTATGGATTTTGTTCCTACCTGTCTTTCTGTCTGCTGAGCTCTTATGATCTATGTTTTGCCATCTGGGTGGAATAATATTTCAAAAGTTCACTAACTATGCTGTATAAATATCAGGACTGCCTTTAATATTGATTGGAACCTGTGCAAGCATTTGCTTGCCCCTTCCCCACATTCATTGAATCACACCCTCCAAAAAAAACAAAAGTACTTGTCGCCCTGACTCTACAGATTAAGAGGATACTGTCAGAGTCAGTGTAGTCTTCCCTCCTTGTGACCCTAGTGTGACCCGCGTGAAACTTACCATGCGCGCAGGGGAGGAGCGCAATACTATTTAGATTGCATAGCAAATGAATGGTGCAGGTTGGGTGACTAGAAATGGACGTGCGAGTTGTAACCAGGGCTGGCTTTAGGTGTTAGGCTTTAGGGCCTCCATGGTGCCCCTCCCCCATTATCACCCCCAGAGTCCCTGACATAGATCACAGGTTGCAAAGCCCAAGATTGTAAACATACGACTTGTCTCAGGATCCAGATTACATCCACAGGACCTGCCTAGCACCCAGATTGGACATGTAGGACTTGATATTTTTGCTCTCAACCAGGCTCCCTGTGCCATCTTTGCCTCAAACAGCATGCCTGTGCCATCTTTGCCTCAATCAGCATGCCTGTGCCATCTATGCGCCAAATAGCCTCCCTGTGCCATGCTTGCCCAAAACAGCCTGCCTGTGCTATTTTTGCCCCACACTTACACATACATGCTATCTCACACATGCTCATTCACTTTTTCACAAATACATCCTGCCTCAACCCCTTACCTCAACAGCATGTTTGGCTGTGGTACTTGCACACATCCGCACAGGCCAGCAGCTTCCCTCTGAATTGCTTACACACTGTGCAAACAACTCCTCTTTCACCGCCAAGGGGAAGCAGGCACGCAGCATGGGTCACATGATGTAACGTAACATAATATGAGTCAGCTTGGTTCTTCCATCACCTGGATTGTACAAGAGACATTGCTTGCACAGTGTGAGCAAAGCACAGGTACGCAGCTGAGCCGAGCAGAAGTGATCGCAGTTGAGGCAGTCTCAAGGGGCAGCTGCTATGGGCCCCCCACAAATGACGGGGCCTGGGGCAGCTTTTGCCTTATGTTAAAGATGGCTCTGAATAATATGCGTATATCATAAGACTCCCCTTCTTTAAACGAATACTACAAACTGAGAATCCTTTTTAGTAGCAGTCTATTTTTCTCATGTTCTAGCCTTATATTTTATTTCATTGTCGATTTAGCACCTAGTTAGGTATCTGGATGAGTAGTTGGTATTAATGTGTTACTAATGAAACTGAATTTGTCAAATATAATGCGAAGTGTCACCGTATTCAGTCTATTGTAAAATTTTATAATTTCTTCTTTACACGCGTTACCATCAGATTTTTAATTTCTGTGTGTACAGAAGTCTTTTAGATGAATCAGTGTGAATTCTCCATTAAGGATTATATACAGATACCTAGGTGTTGCCAAATAATTTGATGTGGAAGAGTATATATAATTTTACTAGGACCGGCCCTACTTCAAGGGAATAGAACTTTACTAGAGGCTTTATTGAAACTGGTATTGCTGCATCTTGTTGGACGGAAGAGAACATGTTTCATTTGAGGTGCTAAACACTATACAAACACTATACAGTAATTAAGGCCTTGCACTTGAGTCTTTTAAGTTTGTTTATTTACTGAAGATTTATCTAATGCCATTAATTAAGGTCTTCTGTATCGTTATATCTAACTAAGCTTTTCTGTATCGTCGTATCTATTTTAAAGTAATTGGAGCATAATTCAGGCTGCTTCAATTCATAATAGTTTTTTAGGAGACATGCAGATAGCTTTTCAAGTGTACGCCAATTCATGTGTATTGTTGGTAAACCAACTTAATGTCTAATTATGTTATTTGATATTATGAGAAAATGAAGAGTAAAATGTAAATGTTATGGTTGATGTGTTCAGGGGCTTGTATCACAACAATACAGACCTATTAGAGTGTCTAGATTATGTTTTGATTGTGACCTCTAGGAGACAACGCTCAAGGATAGCTGTGTGTCTTTGTGGCTGAGAGTGAGTCTGTGGGGCTTATTCACTGAATGGGGAATTGTCCGAATTCCTAGACTTCACTATACATTACAAAGGTCCAACTCAAGTGAGATTTTCCAGGAAGAGTTCGTCAAGCCCTGTATAACATATCATTACATCAATGAGATTATGTCAACGTCCTCCTGTCCACTGAATTAAGCATTATGCAGTGTTCGCTCAGCCCTTCTTGGTGGAGAAGCCTGGCAGTGTTGGCTATTCATAATTAAAGGGAGCTGATACCACTTCTCATAACAACTTTGCATATAGTGAATAAACATGTCATGATACATGTCTGCTTAGCTATGGAGGCTTCTGTGTGTGTGTGTTTTGTAGTAGTAAGTGTATCTGTTTTAAAGTGCTTTTCAGTGTGGTGGTAAGTGGTTGTGTGCGTTTTATAGGATAAGTGTGTCTGTGAGTGTTAATGAGTAATAGTCTACATGTGAAAGTCCATATATTTTAGAGTGTAGCTCATAGCAAGTGTGATAGTTTACGATTGTTTACTGTGCCCTAGTGAGTCATTTTTGGAATGCCATTAGTCTTTTTGACCATGAGTGGAACTGGGTGTTACTATGTGACAGTTGGTTTATGTCTGTTACTGTGCCTAAATTGTTCAGTATATAATTGCTGCAGAGCTCCTTTATGATATATCCTAAAAGGTACATATTTAACACCCCCTATGCCTATTTTCTCATTCACAGCAATTAAATATGTTACAAATATTGGAAAAACATACAGAACCATAAATGCTGTGGATGTTCTAAAGGACATTGTTCTAAACACACAAGGCATTCACAGAGCTTTTACTGTGAGAATTTTGGAAGCATAAGCTTCATGGAATATTATTGGAACTGAAAACCTTTTAGTAGAGACTGCTGAACCATTTAAAAATGTCAGCACACATAAATGGGCCATTCAAAATGTAAGGATGATTGTGAAATCTCTGGTATACTTCTCCTTTTCCCTTTTAGAAGGGCGCATATTAAATGCATGCGTAAAATAACATGACCTCTACCTAAGCTTTTCCTGTAAATGTAAAGAACTAATTACATGTATTTTGTCTGCTATTTTACAGTAGTTCTCATGGGTGGCAGTCTGACTTCAAAAGTCACATTAGCGCGACACATACTTTTCATGACCTAAGCAAAAAAATAAACTATGTATTATGTAGTATATCCAGAGCTTTCTTTAAGAACAAAAATAAGGAAGTGTATTTCCTTTCCAGTAATTCCCAACATACAGTGTTATAATCTGTAAAATGACCTTTAGGTTGTATAGCCACTAATAACTTTTAGTCTACAGCTTCTGTAGGTGACGGAAAGGCATGTAATAAATGATGCATCCACACAATAAAAGGAATGAGAGTGTTCGTAAATCAGTCTGTTAATATTCGTATTTGGAGCTGAAACTAATTTTCTATTAAATATATTTTCTTTCTGTGTGAAATTCCAATACATAAACCATAATAACAATCTCTACACACAGTGACAAACTATCATTTTGGCTACTATGCCCAAAACTGTATATTCTATTTTTTTTTCCCCCTGTTAGCAAGTGCATGATTCAGAAAATGCTTCAAATGAACAGTCGCAAATTAAAATGAATGCTGTTCAACAGTTATGACTTTAACCCCTTAAGGACAATGGGCGGTCCCAAAACCCATTGAAAACAATACACTTTGAGCCCGTACATGTACGGGCTTTGTCATTAAGGGGTTAATCATTTTTTAATATACCAATTAAATGGCGCCAAATGTAGAGGATCGAGGCTATTATGCGACCTCTGATGGAAATGTTGCCAAAGTCATTAAAATGTAAATCCCTTAAAATATATGTTAAGCCATTGGCTGTGAAGAGCACAATCTGTTGAACAATAAAATTTGCCTTACTCATCATTTCAGCTCCTTACTGGCTGATAAGAAGTGATGGATGCCTCTGTTCTACAAGCACCATCAATGTGTTTCCTTTATAAAGACAATCTTTTGCTGACACTACTCGTAAGGACCTTGTAATCAAATTCCTGTGGACATCTGCACTTAAGAGAAATGGAGTGGCGCTTACAGTAAAACCATTTCTTTGCAAGATTACCGTGCCGACAGTATTTCTGATGCAAAAATAGGTTTGAATATGTAAAGCACGTTGTCTAGTATTAATTGTGCAGCTGTTTTGAAAACCAACATGTGCCTCTGAAAGGATCACGGGGACAGCATTCAAATCTGGTGTTGGACATTCCCAATATACAGTATTGAAAATGGAATATTCAGTGACAAATACAGGTCAGTGTGTATTAAGATTCGTTACATAGCCTGAAGGATTACTGATGCTACATTTTTTAGGAAATTGTTGTCATCATTTTGATCTACTAATGTAAGGGTTTTCACCCTAGTTCAGTAAACCCCTCTTGGTTTGAATATTACATTACGGGGCCGAGGAGATATCCATAAGTATATAGGCTCCAAAGTATTGCATGACGCAATCAATCTAAAATGGGGCTATTGCATAAATTGCAGTAAAATTGTACATGTCTTTGATATTACAACTTGGATTATTTTTATCTCCGTTTGAGAGCTTCTCTATTTACATTTACTGAAGGGCATTTCAGGTTTGTTCAACGTGATTGCTAAAATAAAGGTGAGTTCTTACTTTCAGTTTAAGTGGCAATTGGCCCAGCAGGTGAATTTTAAATGGTAAAAATCACATAGAAAAATCCAAGTGAAGTGGTCCCACCTCTCCTATTGCTAATCACAGATGTCTCTATAGCAGCAAATGTCTGATTAAGTAGCTCTCTTTTGATGTTTTTATGTAAATTCAAGTTCATTTATTCATTTCTACATGACCTTCTCAACAATATAAGGCTTTAATAAATCAACTTGATGTTGCAAAATGCTCTAATTTGCGCCTGCCTCCATTGAAACTGCCTGTTTGCCTAAGTACTATAGAGTTCTGTGGAGGTCAGAACCAAGATGCTCCAATCAAGCAGCAACTTTATTTTACTGTAAGTCACACAGCATTGAGAACACCAGTATAGCATAGACATGTCTGTTAGATGTGGTTAGGAGACCTTGTCAAGCCTTAAATTAGATCCCACCACTGTACTGTTCATATTGTCATTAAATTTCTAGCATCCTTCGTGTTATTATTGGACTTCATCTACTTATGCTACTATTCTAGAGACAAAGTGAAATCCCATCTGACCCCATAGCTCTCCTCTGTCTTTCCTGAATTAGATGCTCAGATTCAACACCATTGTAGATGGGTTCAATGGCACTGGGTGAAACTAACTTTTAACCTTATCTTGTCCACCCCAAGTCTAATGCCAAGCTAGTACCCTCTACCCAAACGGCTTGCAAATAAGAAAACCTGCAAGTTGTTTTATGAGGGCATGCAACCTCAGTCAAGTCTGGCCAGTCTTGTTCACCCTTTTTTCTATGGACTCAACCTTTTAGTAAATAGACCCCATTAGAACATATATATTGCAAAGTTTTCAAATCAACTTCCTTCCATAAGAATAGTTATCTGTTCCATGAAACTGGGCGCCAGGAGGGAGAGGGAAAATGTAATATCTAAACACTTGATTGGGGTCCTACACAAAACTGTCACCAGTTGTCATTTTAGCCTAAGGGTAGCAATTTACTGTTTTTCTTCATAAAAGAGTCTATGGATGAGGAGAAGAAACCCCAGGAGGCTAAGGACTTCAATGTGTATTTAACATAACAGGGCTTAAATGCTCCTTAAATAATATAGTTTTTTTGAACCAGCCCTCCATGGAGTTGTAAGTATATCTAAAAGTATGGTCAACCACTGCATAAAACCAAACCGCAAATACTGATAACACTAAATACAATCAAAGTTTAAACAAACTACACGATTATTGGCTTTTTCAGAATTTATAAAGCAACTCTAGCACTTTTTTATATCTTGAGTATTTTCCTATGCCAAGCATTTCCCCCATACTGGTTGCCATATACTCTGTCACCATAAATGTGTTACCATAAATATATTAGCCTATCTAGTGACTTTTAGTAGACCCTTGAGAAATACCACTGACATGCATAACCTACCGTTTTAACCGATATAAAAACAACAAGCACAAAAGTAGAGAGTAAAAATTCTGCTTTAAGGATCCACAAAGACATTCTAGAAAACTCAGCTGGAATTCAGGCTTTACAAGGAAATTAGACTTGCAACACCAGGAAACTGTTCTTTGTTCTATAATAATTATAAAGTATTCCATGCTCTGTTTACTGAGCATCATCTTGCAAGCAGGGGGCAGAGTCCAATCAAAAGACATTTAAATGCAAATCTTTGAGCAGTCCCCTTGAAGATATGGCATTGTACTTCCTTCATAATTTTCCAAACTCTGATTTACTGTTTAGAATTAAGCACCATGGTTCATTACAGAAATATGGTTATCTTGCGTATTAAACCTAGCACTAGATATTCTTTCATTCTCATGACGACTAACAATCAAAAATGTACTATCCAAAAGCAGATTCAATGTGTGCACCATAAAACTCTATAATGTAAAATGTATACTGTTTCTTAAAAGAAATGGATTATTGTAGTAGCCGAGATAGATACCAAGTTGTTACCATGTAACAATGTTCATGTGCCAAAAAAAAGTTGAAATTCCATTTCTTTAAAGGACATTATACCATTTTAATGTATGTTTTTCAAGTCTTCTTTAAAGTGTTTGTAGCTTCACTGTGGTGGAGTCAATAGGAAGAGTCAGAGTGAAGCTGTCTTCTCACGAGAAGAGTATTTATTTTAACATTTAGTTTAAAAAAATAAAATCATAAACTGTGTTTATGATTCTCACTGCTACTTTCCCATTTTGGAAGGTCTTTAAAAAAAAAATGGGCAAATGACAAGAGTAAGCAGGTTGGCCATCACTGGACACTAGAAAGGGTGTTGGTACATATCTTCCAGTTTTTCTATCTTTATTAACATAGTCACTTGAAAACAAAAGGAACTTACCCAAAAACTCTTGAACTGCATCCAACTTTATCAGGTTTTAGTAAATTCTAAGTGTATTCTATTTCGATAATAAATCTAGCAGAAGCGAACATGACAGATGGTGGAAATATATTTTACAGTTTAAAAATATCTAGCAACAAATTTGTAAACGGTTGGGCAATATTACAGCTTGGATCTGTATAAAATTAATAAAAATAAAGTTTGTACTTTTTTTAATAACTTTACGGATAGCACAAAGCGTGACATCTATAATTTATCACCATCTGGAGAGTAATATTCATCTGGATGAAATCAGTATCTTACTGATTTATTGGTTCTAGAAATACTTTTTTTGGAGGAAAAGCTGGAGAAAATATATTATAGAAAACATAAAGATGATTGTTATAAAGGAAATCATGTCCAGTGCATTTTGTGTGGTCTTGGCAATTGGCAAATACTGATTTCAATTAAAATCTTAATTTGGTCATAAGAATGAAAGACAAAAAATGCTTCCCAGACGATTAAATGGGATACAGAAGGAAACAAGAACGCTTCTCAATCAACTAGCACTCAACATATGAAATGTGAGTTATTTTGTGCCTATTTGTGAGTAAGGCTGCTGCTGTGTCTAAGAAATCACAGAACATTCATTGAAACATTGTATTATTGTCTTACTATTGTCATGAGATGTAGTGTTATGATTAGTGATTATTTTGGAGTTCATGAGAAAAATGTATGTCAGGATATTTGTAATTATATCTTTTTTTATCCGTTCTATTATATTTCAGGTCTTGGGGATTGTCCAGAGACAGAAGCGCTTTGTGTACATTTGACTTATAGCACTCATTCAGTTCTAGTTGTATCAAAATCCACTTACTGTATACTAATCTGAGACTGGAGTCTGCAAATATCAGCTAGAGTCCATTTGTGTGCTTTTTTTTCATATTGACATTTAACAAACTGGATTGAATGCTGGAGATAAATCTAGCTCAGGGTATGAAATAGCAATCCTCCAGGAGATTGCAATGAAAAATGATATATAATACATACTGAATATTGAGATATACCGGTCCAGGTTCAATAACAGAGCAGTTTCAAACACAATGGTTGTCATTGTTGTCAGTAGTGATATTTTGGGTGGCTTTCCCTGCTCAGACACCACATTGAGCTGATTGTTTGTGACAAGGCTAACTAGGTCTGTTACTTCATAGACTTTCATTAGTCACCATGACTAATTGTATTGTTTGCCACAAAAAGTATCATAAGTTTGTTTGTCTAGTGGATCTGGCTAAGATAACAGAACTAGAACACAGGCTTATATGCTGATGTCTGAGATAGGGCAGTTTTCCTTTAACTGAGATAAAATGTTGCATTTGCTTTTTTATGTATTTGTTTGTATTACGTTTTCTGCAAAGGTTGCTATTCAGTTATTTGGGATTTATCTTGAGCATGGAATCCAGCCCATTGGTGTCTGTTTACTAAAGGTTTGCAGAAGAGTCATAGTCTTTAACTCCCTCACTTCACTATCCATTATGAAGGACCACAAAGGACAGGATCCTCCAGCTAGCAGTTACGTTGACCCTGTATTATGCCTAATGTAATGGGTGAGGAGACCAGAGAAGTCTCAATCGAGGTAACTATACCCTGTACAGGGCTAGCCAAGCTATTCTTGTTGCAGAACCTTATTGGGAATGGGCCTGCATAATATACAGCGAAGTCAACTCTCCCACAACTCTCTTACCAACGCTCCCTTTTAAATAAGTTAAAATGATAAGCAGAGAAGAAATAGAAAAAGCCCACTGTCCAAGTTCCAAAGAGTTGTAGCAGTGCAATACCAAGTGTGATTTGTATGACATATGTATATGGCCATCCCTAATACAGTAATTATGTTTAGGTGTTTCAGCCATAAATATTAATAACAGGTGTGAAAACAAGCACATAGGCATAGCCATAAGCAAACCATGGAAGTAGATTGGGTCATAAGTTCAGTGATTTTAGATGTCCCACTGTCATGGGATGCTAGATCTGCCCCGATCTATTGTAAGCGCTATTATTGTGAGTGAAGCATCTAGAAATAACAGTTCAGCTACACACATTCACAGAGTGGCAACGCCGAGTGCTGAAGCATAGAGTGCGTACAAATCGCTAGTTCCAGACTACCTCTAGAAACGACATCAGCACAAGCATTATGCGATGTGATCCTCATGAAATGGGTTTCCATGGCTGAGCAGCTGCACGCACGCCAAAGATCACTATGTGCAATACCAAGCGTCTGCTGAAGTGGTGTAAAGCACACCGCCGCTGGAAATGTGTTCTCTGCAGTGGTAAATCATGCTCTACCTGCTACCTCTCCTGTGTGTTACTACTGTTTTTAATTTGCTGTGAGCCATACCATTAAAACATTTCCATTATAATATTATTCTTAAGATCTACATGCTTTATGTATGAATCATAAAACCTAATTTCCTTGTATACTATAAATAATGGAAGGATGTCGTGGAAAACCCAAGGCTCGTATCAATAAAATCCATAAAGTATTCATAATCTGTCCAGTGACATAATAGTGTCCAGTGATTTTATTTTGTATCTTGTATATATATTAGAGTAACAAATAAACATCAGATTGACCCTATTCACTGGCATTGCTTAAATGCCAGGCAGTACCAAAAGTGATGATTTTTTAGCTGCCTTCTTTTAAGAACTCAGACCAGTTGTGTCTTTTCTTATACTAGATCAAGCATTCTTCTGCTAAATGACTCATTTTACTTATTATATGTTGTAATGACATTCTTTTTTGTTTGTATTTGAGATGAAAATTTCTGTTATTCTTGTTAAATGATGTAAGTGGAAGTTACAGAACACACCCTCTTTTAGCTATGTATATTATTGTGTCATAGTAAAACTTAACACTGTTGACATTCTTACTTAATTATAGTTATTCCTGCTGATCGTAAAAAAGCAAATACACATTTATTAGATGTACAGTCTGTTCCAGCACCCTACCCTAGGAGCTTGTCATTTCTTGTGTCATGGTAACTGCGGGTTTTAATGGATATGGTAATTGTGATGAGTACTTTGCTCCCTCGGGGACTATTGTTTTACAATGCTTAATGCCTTCATTTGTGTTTATATTTAATGAAGTTTGTAACCGATATAACATAGTGATATATTCACTAAACTATGAGTTTGCAAGTGAGTGCCAATGAGTTGAAACATCTAAACTCACAAGTATAAGTAGTGACATATTCATATTCTGCATGGGGCCTAATTCAGGGCAGTGCCCCTGGTCTCCCCCTAGGACCTCTCTTGAGGGTAATCTCTTCCTCATGCTGGACATCTTCTGTACTGGCTGTCAGGAGAGGACTCAGACCTCTGCAGTGTAAATGCGCTAGTCACAAGGGAACTCTCTGATGTCCTGTTGGAGTTTTGCCCCCGGTAAAGGATCCTGAGTATAAACGTACATTCTAAATAAATGCACTGAACCAATATGTACATTGAATATTTTCTAGGCATTGAGTTGGGACATCCCAAATCGGGAAACCGGTCCTCTCGTTATCCCTCTTAACTATGTTTCGCCTGGTTGTCGGTGCGATGTAAAGTGTCACAAATCGCTATATTACTAATTCCATGCAGCAGTAGCAGAGATTCGCTGAGACTCTAAAAGACTTAGTGACAATGGCCAGGTTTTAACCCTTGAAACCCTGGTTCCCATCACACGGTCTTGAGGGTTTTTTCTATGTTGTCTAAAATGTAAATAATTATCAACTTTGCGACAAAGCATATAGAGGACAATTCTAAAATAAAAGTTAAAGCTTTACAATGACTTCTAACAATAAATCACAATATGAGTTTATTATTTACTCTCTTACCATTACAAATTACTTGAGAAATGACTTCATATGCAAATGAACTTGATCTGTATGTAAATTGAACCCTTTGTTCAAAAAGCTATTGTCCATGATGTATGCACAATTGACATAATGAGTAACTTTAAGTTTCAGCACCATGGACAGCAGAGGACAGGCAAAAGACGCGAAGAGCGCTTAGCATTAGAGTCTACTTATCTCTAGACACAGTTCAGAAGACTGTATAAAGATCTAGAATAATAACATTTGTAATAATTTGCAATAATAAAACTTTGCAGTTTTTTTTATTAAAAAAAAAAATCAACTCTAATCTATATGTGGATTGTGTTAAAGTTTATGTTACTTTATCGGTAAATCTAGATTAAAATAGTTGATAATCAAGGAAAGTGTTAGTCTCTATTTTGAGTTTTAGTTGTCTTTATCATGCATAGTGGCCTGATAATTGCACCTCTGGTATTTGGAATAAATAAATACCGTATTTGCTCGATTATAAGACGAGGTTTTTTCCACAGCAAATGCTCTGAAAAATACCCATCGTCTTGTAATCGGGGTCGTCTTATAATCAGACCTCAAATAGGTCTGACTATGAGACTAAGATCCAGATCCCCGCAGCGATGCAGGGGACCTGGATCCTCCTGTCTTATGCCCCCCTCCCCACTTTACCGGTGCTTCCGGTGTGGGGAACTCTGATCTCTGGCAGCCGGGGGAAGGTCTGCGGGATGGACGCAGACAACCCCTGCTGCTAACCGCACCTCCTCCCTGCTGCAGCGAAAGTTGTCTACGTGTATCGCGTAGAGCTCTACACGCTGCCCGGACTATGCACCGGGGACTCAGAAGCACCGGTAAGTTTGGAGGAGGGAGGGAGTGTTAAATGGGGGGCATAAGGCATTTCTGTAGGCAGAGTGTGTTAAAATGCATATCATGGGGCACAGTGGCATATAGGGCGCATAGGCATTTCTGGGGCACAGTGGCAAGCCTGGGGGCAGATGTGCATACTGGGGGGGAGCAGGTTGGAAAAAAGGAAATAAAACAAAAATATTTTTTTCTTTTAATTTAAAAAATAGCTCTCACATAGTTACATGAATTAACATTTACTGGTAAAACTTTTTTCCTGTAAGGTCATCTTATATTCAGGCTTTTTCCTTTTTTTTTTTCATAAATTAATCAAATTTTGGGGGGTCGCCTTATAATCAGGGTCGTCTTATAATCAAGCTAATTCGGTAGCACCTTTTTGCATTGAATGTTCTGGCCATTGCAGACAGCTATGTCATGGTAAACATTGTAGTATTTACATTCCATAGTCTTCTTTAGTGCACATATATTTTCTACCCAAGGGGGAGAAATTTGTGAACTAGGGAGAATGAGAAAATATTTAAAGTTTTCAGTGTGCTCACTTTTCTACATTGTTTAAAAAAAGGTGAAGGTGAAATGACTGCTGTTATTAATGCTTTTGTCTAGTCTATCGGTTTCTATGTGATTTTAAGTGGCATGCCGGTACGTTTTACAAGTTTTCTAGTGACTGTACCTAGTTTGCCTTTCTCTTTAAGAATCCTGTTTTTTCAAATGCTTCTGGATTAAAATGAAATAAAAAAACCCCAACTTATCTTTACTCCATCAGATATGTGATTGCAAAAGTATAGTAGCTAAGTATATTATATAACCGGACGGGCTTAGCTATGTCCTGCCGCTTTAAGCCATTGGTGTCTCACCCCTTTATTCCAAAACATGAAATCCCATTAGATGAAAACCATAAATACAAACAAAAATATATATATACACGTAAATGTAAGGGATGAAAGCAGTGGCAAGGGACCCATAAGGAAAATGTCTATATAAAGACATTAATCCAGAATTTTGTGGATTAAAATCCATATTTTTTATTTCATGTAATAAGCACTTACCTTCCCAATATATGGTATAAATTATTTTCTACAAGTCGTATTTTCTTTCTGGAAATCTCTGGCGTATCCATTGAATTCCAATAATAAAGTGGTCTATTTGACCATTCATCATTCACAGACAGAAAATGAAATAAAGAGGAATTGTCACCTTTGCATTTTTTGCCTTATTGTATTTGGCTTCAAAATATGACGATCCTTTATTTTCATAACTTTCAAACTGTAATAATACTGAATTTGGATATTGCAGTTATTAAAAACTGTATTGCCTCTTCAAAATTTAACTTTTTGCCTGATTTTCTTGTGCATTTCTGTACTAACTGTCCTACTACTTATATTTCCTGGAATGAGAGTGATTAGTGAAGAACTTAATGGAGAAGAATAATTATTCTGGTCAGGTTAGGTTGGATGCACACAACAAACTCAGCAGTTGGGAAGGTGACAGGTCTACTTTGGCCAAATTTCAATATTCTGTGGCACATTTTTTGCATTATTAGAGAGCAACCATATCAGTGTTTTTCCATTCTCTGTTACTTTATTGTGTTTCCATGCAGTATTGCTTTTTTGGATCGTTCTGGTCTTGGCCTGATACATTAATATGCATGTGCATGTATTATATTATAATTTTAGCTGTATTTTGGTCAGTTGCTATACGTAAGAAACATATATTTTAAGCAGAAAATACAAACAACAATGAGAACACACAGGGCACTACTTAGATAAATACAATTTATTACCTAAAAACAAATAATCTTACGTTTAGATGTTCTGGCTGACTATGTAGAAAAGATGAGATCATTCCTTGGATTAAAAGATCAGGTCAGTTTCCTGGCTTTTGCAAGCCTGAGGAAGGCGTCTTAATTCTAATTTTCAGATACCTTTACATAGCCTATATGCCCTTTTGCTCTGGGATATTTTTATCCATCCCCCAATTTAATTCACATAGAGGTACATTGTAAGTTACAGCTAGTCAGTCCCATGAGGGGTTCTTATTCATGAAAACACCCCTACGTACTATGGGGCATGTGCCATTATTTTACTCTCGAGCTCCATCCATGGGCTGTGGGGTGTATACTATACTACTGTATAATCATATTCCTTACGGGCATCTACTCAGAAGGTCACATGTGGCTTTTTTATCAGTGGAGAAAAAAGACCCAGCTGTCTATTTACTAAGATTTGCTTTTATTTTTTGCAAGCAAAACTTAAGAAGAAACACACAAAATAAAATTGTCTGTGAACGAAAACATGTCCAACTTTGAGTATTCCCCTCCGCTGGAGCATTATCTTGCATATGTCCGTTTTGAAAATATATGGGAAACGGACCCACAACATTTTATCATCTTTTGTGTGCGACAACATAATCGGCTCTTATGATGTTTAGAACTATTTGCATTTAGAGTTCTGTCCTGGCTGTTCCATTATATGCAACATTTGGAATGAAAAAGCGTTTTGTTGCTATCATAAATTGTTGTTTTTCCATGTGAATTTCAAATTAAATGTTTAAATATGTAAAAAATAAGAATGAACTTCAGAAGGTAAACATCATTGTCAATGTTCAGAAGTAATTCCTTACCGTGTTAATATACTTTTTAACTTTGACGATCCTTGTGTAAATTTATAGTGTTTTGTTTACCCCAAAGGCAGTTGCTCGGTTATTTATATAGTCAGCCAGCATAGAAATACTGTATTTAGTCAACTTCTAGCTTGTTCTCTGTTTCTGTGGAAACGCTATGACAACCATGCATCAAAGGTAAATATTCTCATTATAGATTGTTGGTTTTGTGTTTTTTTTGCCTTTATTGTCTTTCTTTTTCATTTGTAAGTCTGGTTCTTTGAGCAGCTGTTGATTAAAACGGATGCTTCCTTTTATTCTAGGTAGGAATTTAGCAAACAAAAAAAAAACAGATGCCCAGTGAGATTGGACCATATTTATACACAGGTGCAAGGTATATTTCTTTGAAATGCCTCCAAAACATTTAACTTTAATGTAGTTCCTGGAATAATGCATTCTGCTTTCACCATAAAATGAACAATGTTTGCATTATTGAAAAAAATGCCTGGTCATTTACGTTCTTCATATACTTATATTAAACATGATTGGGCTACTGGGGTGTGACCTTGGTCATAATAATAATTAATTTGTTCTTTGTATATCATGAAAGATATCTGTAATGCATGTTTTTGGCGTGCACATTGATATGCTAAAGAATATAAAGGTGTACTGATCATTGTAATAGCTACATTAACTCCTCCAAAGACTGGCTAATCTCTCATTTTGGTTTTCGTCTTCATTCTTCTTTCCATCCTGTATTCATCTCCCGTTCTTAGCTATTCATACCTCTGCCCCAATATCTTCTGTACGTACAAATTGCTCTCTCTTTTTGCTACATCCCATTGACTATCTTTTTATCTCGGTCATGTCACATGCCCAGAGCCCTCTGCATCACCTATTATAACACATTTTATCTCCCATCCAGTACTTTTCTGTCAACTCTCTTTGTTCCTCTGAATTCTCCTTCCCTGCTTGCTACTATCCAATTTTTTTTATACAGGCTTTCTCTGTCCTATCTCTAATCTATCTCTATTATAGTTTCCTGCTTTGATATTTTCCTCCATAATCTCATCATTCATCCTGCCACCCTTCCTTGCATTGTTTTGCTCAATGCAATCTGCTACTTTTCCAGCTTAATCTTCCATTCAGATCTGGACTTTTTTGAACATCCACATATAGTATATGTCCGTAGATTTTATCTCAATTAGTACAATTATGATCTAAAAAATTAGGCTTGTTAGTACAATTTGTATTTTGCTGGTAAAACCTGCAGAAGCAATTTTTAAGCTCCGTTCAGGGCTTGTAGGTGTAGGGAATGTGCAAACATGCGCACACATAGACACAGACACATAAGTGTGAGATAATCATGTGAGGATTAATATATACAGCTATCCAGTATTAGCTGGAGCTTATTTCATATTGACATGTATTACTAAAGACCAAACTGACACTTTGTACTTTCTATCATACAGTTATTTATTATTATACTTACTATGAATCTATGCAATTTGCATAAACTTTTTGCATCAATGAAATAAAATGCAATGCAACATAGAATCTAGGGTACTCTGCAAAAATGTGATCCCAGAGCAAGTAGTATATCTCAAATGTTCTGCAAGCATCGCAATGTTAAATGGGAATGTTTTATAATATACTTTTCTCATTATATGTCAGGAACTGGGTCCATACAGACGACTGTAATGATCCAGGGCGCCCAAAGATGGCGTTCAGGAGTTCAGTATGCAGTAGCGGAGTCACAGGACAGGGCCTGATGCAGGGCGACTGCACTCACCCAGGTGGTGAGCATCTAGGGTTGTGCAGCCAAATACCAGAGCCCTGATATAGCAGCAGATGTAGTCCAGAACGAAGCAAAGATAAATCCTGGAGGCACCCTGGAACAGGCATGAGACATAGCACTAGACTCATGTGCGGGATGCTGCAGGCTGGGAGTGTGGAAGCTAAGCAGAGTAATAGCTGAAACATAGAGAGCAAGGGACAGGGAGACGAGGCAAGAAACATAACAGACAAGATATACATGATACAGGGCACTACATGGAACAAGACAAGGAATACTCAAGATCAGACATGTACACGACAGGACACCCCTCTAGCCTAGGACTATATGAGAACTATTGGAGATTCCATAGTATGCTTAGCCCACAACTACGCCAAAGGACTCCAATGACGGTGGGTCCTAAAGCTAAACCCTGCCTACAGAGGTACTAAACAAACCAAACAAGAAATCCAAACACATAGCAATGAGACATACCTTTAGACTGCAGCCTGAGACAAACATAACGGGTGGGGCACCCCTTGTAAAGGAAACAGAGCTGAAGCAAAGAGCAGAACTAGAAGCAAGGAATGGAAGCAAAACAGAAGCAAAACAGAGAAACTGAAGCAAGATTGAGATATGCAGCTCTACAGCCTGGGTAGAACGTGACATTATATCATATAATGAGTTCTTGTCTAAGGTCAAGAAAGCTTCAGCTTACTCTATAATGTTGGACCACTTAAATGTTTCAAACTTCTTTTGACTTATCCACTTGTGGGATTTCCATGTGGATAATGAATCACACTGAAACCACACTATATAGTTATTGATATCACCAAAAACTCACGTGTCAGTGTCCTAATATTAATTGTTCATGATCAGTTTCAATGTTAAGCTTCACTATAAAAATGTTAATACACCCATACAACTAGTTGAGTAATCAAATTCATATTGTCATGTAATTATATATTTTTCGAGTAATGCTTAGATTTGCTGGAGCAGTCATAAATATTGCAAAATATATGTTTTTGTGCAATTAATTTAATTGGGACTAGTCACTTTTATCATACACTGTGATTACTGTGTATCTAGAGAAATGGATTTCTAAAGCAATGAAGTTAACATTAAATTAAGTTTAATTTTGTAATGACATCTAGTGATAATATATGGTAGAGACGTAGAACTGGATCTTCTTAGCCATGAAAAGCAAATTTTATAAAAATCATACCTTTAACGGCTAACTGCATTGCATTAGATTGCAAGCTTTGGAGTGTCAAGCATAATCTTAAAGAGATATCATCTTATCCTTACTAATTTAATAATATATTAGCTGATACATTTTCTGATTCAAGAATTGTTTTCTGTTATGTTACTGTTATCTCTAGATAATTATGGCTTTAACTCCTCAAAAACTCTCAAGTTTTGGGGAAGAAATTAAAATACTGTATGTAATTTTTTTTTATTGTCTCTTGAAATGTCTATTTGATTTCTCTACACTTGTATGCCCATGGTTTCTTAAGGAAAAATCATGTATTTGCCTGTTATTGAGACATTATTGAGCGTTCTCAAGCTACCATGAATATATTCTTGATATAATGTGTAATTCACAATAAAGATTTTGTATCACTAATTACGTTTTAAATGTTAAAATCAATATCAGCAATTGAGCAAAATAGCGTCTCATGTCATTTAATTTTATCATGAATCTTAAATATCTTGATGATTTAACAATTTACATGTTGCTGATCACCACCTGCAGTTTGTGATCTGTATAAATCCATAAAAAGAAATCAATTACTTAATCAAGTTTATAAATCACCATAATGTAGGTAAACTTGTTTATAGGTGGTGGCCAGCAACATGAAAAAGATGTGTCCTTGAGAAAATGGCTGATCTTGCAACTAATTCTAAGGTATATTAGCGTCGTTTGATAATACCAGCTGTGTATCCTACCTATGCAGGGCTTTACAGTGCCATTTCTTTTATCGTTTTAGATTGTTCGCATACAATAAAAGTGCTGTTACTTCAGAACGTCCTGCAACATAGATTATATCCCATGGTGATGAGGCAGTTTATTTATCCTTTGATAATCCCCTTATAATTTTACACTGAATGTCGTCAAAAGTCTCCAAACCAAATATTTGATTAATAAGCTTCCTGAAATTTTAATGCGGTACATCAAATTGACATACCCAAAACTGTACATAAATTCTTATGTGTCTGTGTTTGGTCAGGCAGTAGGATATAACAAAAAGGTTTGGCAGCCTGTTTACTTTTCCCTACTTTTGAATTATATTCAACTCTCATATGCCGCTTTGAAACCCTACAATAGTTTCTTTTGAGATAAATTATTATTCCAAATCATGTTTTTTATTCCCTCTGCCAGTTTAAATTTATGAAAGTATTGGAATCGCACCTTATGTGTATCCCGTTAGAACAGACATGTTAACGTCCTGTTCTCAGTGTATACATGATTATTTCTCCCAATTCAGTAATCTCTCGCCTGTTGGTTGTTGTTGTCAATTGGTCCAGGCCACCTTTTATGAAGGTAGGCTAGGAGAAAGGTGATAAGACCAGGAAAAGAAAGTAATTAGCTAATACTGGTCCTGCCACATTCATACCCATTGACAGCTTCTCAGAGTAAACTAAATATGTTCAAAATAATTACACTGATTAACAAAAATTTACACATTATAGGTAGTTCTACAACAGAGATTTGCTATAGTAAAAGTGTCAGTAACAATAAATCTTTAAGTGGTGATATGCTTTTATATAACATATACAGAGTGCGTGATGCACCAAGATTCCGTCTCATTTGCTGGTTTTAATATAATTCGTAATTAACCCCTTAAGGAAAATGGACGGTCCCTAAACCCATTGAAAACCCTGCATTTTGAGCCCGTACATGTACAGGCTTTGTCATTAAGGGGTTAAAAAAAACTTGCTCAGATTTGCATTTTCTAATTTTTTTTCTGGAGCTATAAAATCATATTGCACTAGTTCGCATGCAGTTATTATCTCCAGTTTGCCATAAAAGTGTTTCTGACATCAAGCTCTATTGTCCGTCCAACAAATGTATCATCAGTAAAAGTGCTGGCTCTAAATGGTGTCCCTAAGAGCGTATTTCATTTGAAGCTTTCTCTAAAATATGTTTGTATATTTTTTGTATTGTAGATAGAAATCCTGATAGACTATTGAACAGTGTGTATTTATATGACAGTAAACCATAAATGTATGTAACACTAAATGCATTTATATGTTCCCCACTAAATTGATATTGATTTGGTCACTGTACAACTGTACAACTGTACACGTATAGTTCCAGCTGTTTATGTATATGTTGAGCAGTGTCGCTTAAAGCAGTCACAGTGAAATTAACAGATCCCCTACCTGTTCTGCTCCTATATAGGCTCTCTTCATTACTAGTCTGCTTTTTGTTCTTTGAAAGGTGGAGCACAGCCAATGGACAAGCCCTCAGCATGGTGTGAAATGAGTGAGCTGATGAATAAGAACAACTGAAGATTTGCTCACTTAATGTCCCTCCTCGTAGTGCAGGCAAAATGGCGAGATTCTCCTCCTCTCAGTGTAGTTAAAATGGTGGCCGTGGCGAGGGAACAAAAGACCAAAGATTTTCATATTGTGTACATTTGTTTTTCGCTCCAGTATGAAAATGTATTCGTACAAAAAAAGAAAGTCTTTAAAATACTACTTCACACTGTAACTACAGTAACTACCATGAATAAATACCTGAACACGTTGTCACACAGCTTTTTAAAGATGGTGTTGCATCCACAAGGTTACACAAAAGCCGTTGCTTAGGGCATGAATATTTCCCATATATGTAATCTGTGGGTCTGGAAACTGGATATCCAGTGGTCCATCAACACAAGTATAGTACACCCATTGTAGCAATAAGCTAGGATATGTATCACTCCATGCATTCGGCTGATATAGCCCACATATTTCTGCACACATGGTGTAGGAAAAGACAAGAACATTTTCACGTTCTCTTTTTGTGACAGGAAGTTACTCTATGGAAACAAGTTGAAAATCTTTGAGTTGCTGCCCATGTTCATGTGCCCAGCTCTTGGCTGGAAAAACCATGTTAGACATGTTGATTCAATTCATGTGAACCTCAATTGCTCGGTTGCCAAAATAAGTTAAGTAGCCTATTAGGTAGCCTCTAAAAGGGAGTTTTGGGGCCCTTATAAACTCCTTGCTCCCACTTTCCATTTCAATGTCTGTTTCCACCATTCTTTTTTCCTTTCCTTACTTTTCTTTTCATTACCTGACTAGACTCCCTTATAATTTTGACATGGAATACCTTAATTCACAGATTCGGAGTATACTTTTCTTACTCCAAAACACCACGATCTTTGCTCCAGTTTAATAGATTGGTCCATGATTGAGTCAAGCAGTCTCTCATTGGTTTTAGCCAAGTTTTACATGTTCTTTACAAAACTGTTTATTTTGCAGAGCTACTGTCTGTGCCACACAATCGTTTATCATCTTATTTATAGTGCCTTTGTTCCCTACTATTGTGTTTTTGGATAGCAGCTCACGGCAAACAAGCTTTATTTGATGAAAGCTTTAGAATAAAAGGCGGTCAATTTAGACTACCTGATAAATGCTTCCTTTAATTATATATTGTTCTGTTTCCATGAGTCCCTCAACGTGCATTGATACAGTAACTTGCAAAACAAACCCTTACAAAAGTAAAGGCTTGTTATAAATTTGTTCTAAAAACAGAATTTGGGTATATGTTTTTACATATATGATCACCAGAATTTTTACATTTTTGTAAAAAGAGTGTGGCTTAAAAATAAATAATTGTTTGTTGTGCATGCTGTTTTATCATAATTTGTGTACTGATCCAGCTTTTCTGAACACCTTTCTATCTCCTTACTGTGTCTTCATATTGACTCTGCGTTGTGCCTAGCTGTCCCGTTTTGTGAAATATTTTTGCCTGTTAACCATGGCATGTTGCTGAATCTATTTACCTGCAATCCAGATATAACCTATCATCCCATGCTTCTGGAACCTGTGTCTTGGTTATCATCATTATTCTGAAGGCTTAACCCCCTAGTAGAGTTGGTTGTCGTTGACAGAAAACCTCTCTAGTCACTCTTGCTACTTGTTTGTGGCAGTACACCAATATCTTCATGCAGAGTCGATTAGGAGAAGTCAGGATCAATTACGTATCGTCCAAAAACTAAATGTCAGCATAGACCAAAGGTTGTTAACCGATGTCTCCCAGAATTCTCAACCCTTCATCAGCTCGGGGTTTACTTTTTGCGTTCTATGTTTGATGATCTTTCACTTCCTGCCTTACTATGAATTGTGGCCAGTCCACTATCTTTTGCATGTATCCATGTGTTGCCATCCAGTGTTACTTCTTATGTAGTCAGAAACATGGGTGTTTTATGTCCAACTAAAGGATTTCATACCTTATGCAGACATATCTTTATAGTGTGGTCTCAGATTGGTCCCGGTGGGCTGGCCACCTTTGCTCCTTCTACTTATCTTTATCAACCAACATGTCGCCAGTAAAGTGGACCTATTTGCGGTCACAGTATGTTCCTAGATTCCAGTATAGTGGCTGAACCCTTATGAGATTATCAAATAATCAAATATTGGCTACTCCCTTCTATCAGATATCATATGGTATTCCTTAGTTTTTCCAATTATTTTAGCCAACCAAATCTCCACCCGTCAGTATTGTTTTAACATATCCATGTATCTGAATGTAAATAGAGTGCAATTAGAAACCTAATGCAATTAGCAGTCTCAAATATCACAATTAAATGTTTTTTCTAGCGTTATCCCTTACAACATATCAAAGGAATTCAATAACCACCCACAAAGCAATACATATTTTGCTTGTGGAAAATGAAAGGTTTCATATTTGGAGCACAAAGAATTACATATAAACAATCTGATGGGGTTTCTCAAGCACTCAGCATAAAAAAATAAGTTGTGTGTCTAGTAGACTTGTGATTTGGATTCGTACAAATTTAAATGTTTACAAAATATGCCAATTTTGTTCATTCGTATAAATATCCGAAAGCGAGGAGGGACCCCAACTAAACCAACAAGAGCTCTGAATTTCTGTTTGCATTTTTTCACTCACACTTATTATCTCCCTCACAGTCTCTCAGGCTACACTCTCTTGTTGGAGTATATTGCATGGTTGGAGAGTCCAATCCCCAGATATAGATTGTGGATTCTTCTATTGCTAGAATAAAAAACAACCTTGAAAAGCGATTCATCGATGGGGTGTGTAATGTCACAAGATAAATGGATACAATTTCACATGTGGATTCTAGGCAAAATGGTTATAATCAGTATTTAATGTACTGCCATTTCCAATGCCAACACATGGACCAATAATACAATTGTTATGTTTTAGATCAGTTTTGCATATGAGTTGATGCATCACATTAGTTAAATTGAGCTTTTGCTGTGCTAACATCAGTTAGAGGCTCCTCTTTCATCCTATTTGACATCACAGTGGTTTTTACATGGAATTATCATGTGTCGGGCCGTCATTATGATATAAACTAGCTAAATGTACTGTATACGTATATTTCAGCAGTTAGTGGTTGTTTTTTAGATTTGAATTGTCCCCATTACTTTTCTGTTGGCTGATGTCCTGAAAAGTTGAAATACCTTTGTAAGTAAAAAGCTGAGAGACGGGGTTTACAGAAGTAAATTCTGTGTGCTTCTCTGATGATAAAGAGAATAATAATGTCTCTTTATGTTAAAAATAACCCTAAAGACAATTGTAATACAATGCAAGCAAAAAACTAGAGCCATACAGTATATCAAAAAACATCAAAAGGAAGCTGCTAAATATTAATTAAGTACAAAAACGCCTTCTGTATGTGGCACCCTGGGAAATCCTGCAGTAGAACAAACCTGGCGGTCTGCTTTAAAGTAGTTAACCCACATAAGAACCTTGGAATGTTGTGTAACACTAGAACACAAAATACATTATCACTACTGTATAGCATGTACTCCTCCTCTATCATTTAGGGTCAGAAGCTAGGGAATGCAGTAACCGCTGATAAAGTAAGAAGTGAAAGTTGGGACAAGTTCAAAGGAGAGGATCAGATGGCAGATGTACAAAACTGAAATCTAAAAATCGAGGTCAGATCTTCCAGATCCCCACGACCTCTGATACATTACTTTCTCTCCTAGTATATAAATGTAAAGCAAAAATTGTGAGAGGTGTCTAAACTGAACTGAAGTGAAGAATTGAATGTTATCCCCCCACCCACACAAGATGAACAAAAACCAATCATTCTGCATAAACACAAATTGATTTTACTTATTCAGCAAAACACCAAACAAAGTGAAACGTTATGGAACCAGGACCTGCATGACTAGAGTAACTCATGTTCACATTTTATCTGGATCAGTAGCTCGGATAGTCACCTGAGAGTATAGCATAAGTTTAATTACCTGAATCCATTGTTGTTTTTGACATTTACACATTTTCCTATACATACAATTTATTTGTTTAATTCTTTTTCCACAAATACTCCATAGCCAGGTTAAGCTTCATTGTTTAATTAAAAACATAGCGCTTTATGGAACTATTGGCCATTGGCTGGGTAAAAATCAAAGACAGGAATTCATGAGGTTGTAAGGGACACAAACCATAAATAAAACTATTATTAAATAAAGACATACACATTGACTTGGATGAATCAGGCCGTGGCTTTTATTTAGTTTCACAAATATAACAACAACCATAAACTGTAACTTTTTTCAACTCTGTCACCAATGTAATCTAAATAAACACAAGCCCTTGGCACAAGCCCAGAGCACCATATAAACACTTAACCCATGCCAACCGCCCTGTAAGCCAGCCAGCATATCAATTCACAGTTCAACCAATATTACAGGGCAACTTTACCCCGATAAAAGCCACGACAAATAAAATAAAAACAAGGGTGTTTGGGAGGGAGCATTTTCATCAACTCTTCCATGTTGATTCTTCGGCTCACCGCTTCGCTACCGCTCACCAGACTCTACGGTCAGTGCAGTAATCGCTCAGCGGATCGCCAGGTAAGTGACAAAGCTCCTCATAACGCACCTATTTATAGGTGCAATTCCCGCCCTCTAGCGCAGCGCGAGGCACCCGCGCGGGCACCCCAGGGTAGCACGAGCCACTCACAAAAGAGCAGCAAGCGCAGAAGAATTTAAAGTTATATAACCTTTTTTTTTTATATATATAACAGCTAACCTGACCTTTACATGACCTGTCTAACCTAACCAGTCACACAGTGCATTAACCCTAACTCGTCCCCACAACCTCATGTCAGCCTGCCCTATTCGTTCAGGCTTTATCATTACAACTGGCTGAGAAACATTTATATGTAGGTTAGGAATAACATTCTATATTTAAGATGTGATTGGTGTTCAGGTTAACACCACGTGCACAGGGTGGTGGGTAAATATGTATTGCTCGACTTTTTTCACACTTTATTTTACCAACTCTCCAAATCTTACTTGGCTTCAGAAGTGTTTCATAAGTGTCTCTCTTGGTTGAACCATTTTTATGATGAATAACATACAACAAGAGTTTTTACCCCCTTTCATTTAAAGCCTCAACTATTTTACACAGAAAATGTAATGTTTATAGATGCTGACAGAAACAAAGTCCTAATCAAAGACCTTAACAAATAAGAAAATAGTAATTTTAATGAAAAACTAAATCCACCATTGAATCAGAAAATGATGACAAAATCTGGTCTTGCTTATGATGATTATAGTTACCTTTCATTAAACTCTACTAGTTCAGCATATAATATCTCTGCTCTGAGGTTTAAATTTCAAGTACGTAACTATGTTAGAACAACCTTTTCAAACCAGTCCAAACTTCTATAGGTTGACCTCCATGTTTCATTTGATTAAGAATTCGGGGGGTTTTGCACTAACAATTTTTAAACCTTTCTTTCATGAACACTCTTGTGTGCGTGATGACAACAATGCATCCTCTAAAAGATGTATCTTTCCAGGGAAAGTATAAATTGAAGTTAATTGTCCCCACCAGACTCAGAAGCCATCTGCTACGTTGACCTTGTTAGTCCAAGGTTAAGTAAAAAGTCATAACATTTCTTAGGGAGCTCAATTAAAATGCCTTTTCTGCATTGTTACGTTATGTGAAAAAACTATCTGTATTCTATCCTCATCTGACTGCTGAGTTGTTTCACAGGGAGCTTGTGTACAGGAAAGTGAGGAAGCAGATGTCAAGACTGTATCATTGATAGTCAGGAAGTTCCCTTAATTAGCAATTACTAGTTCTTTCAGTCATCTTCTCATGTGTATGATTCCTCTCCTCCTGTACTGAATATATCTAATCTCTCTCCGTATCTAGCTCAGTTCTGAAAATATGGAAAATGTATGGTTTTGGCCACAGTTCTGCATTATAATCTCACTATATATTTAGAATAAGTAAAGTGTAAGTGACCTGAAAACATATGTTCATTATAAGTTTGTCTTATTCTGTGAGATCAGAAAGATATTTCTTTTGTATCTAAGGGTCACAGAGGCATGTCCATTCCTTAAATCCCAGAGCTTTAGTCTAAAATATTATAGTATATGTGTATGATCAATGACAGTGGTCATGTTTAAGTGGCTGAGGCAGGTTTCCTAATGAGAATGGTTTCATTTACTTTTTAGCAGTCAGGGGGAAAGTCAACTTGATTTTATCAGGTGTGGATTGTTGAGAAATAACATTGTAACTGTAACATTGTGACACAAATGATTTTATATCCCTGAGTCCAGAAAGGTCACAAAAAGGTGGTTGCATTGCACATAGGCTGTTATGACACACAGCCATGTTGTAGTCACACCAAAATAAACCCCAATAGTATGCTGCTGTTTGAGCGCCATGTAATACAGGAAAACACACTGATTTAGAGAAGTCATTTTGCTTCCTAAAATCTCTCTTGCAGTATGCAGGTACTATTGGCGATGGGAGAAATGCCTAACAGTGCTATATCTATTAAACAGAATGTGCATTACACTGACAAGCGCATTTGCCCACATGCTGAGCCAGAACTTGTTGATGGACGTGTTTGGAATGCAGTCCAAGCAGACATCTATTTGCTTATATGGAAAGTTCAGCAGGTTATGAATTAGGGCAGTGATTCTTCAAATGCCATATAACAGATGTAAGCCATGGGAAATTACTTTCTGAAGCACAGAGTATCATTATGAGGCATGATGTGGTGAATCACCAGGACTAGGAACCTTCTACATAAGATCTGTCAATGATTTTCTAAGCTAAACAATTTCAACTGTATAGTCTTATTTAAATGGGGCTAATGATTTTTAGTAAAAATTTAAATTACATTTACAAGAGGTATTTGTACATTTTTAAATGTCAAGCATCATATAAGCATCAGTTTGTCATATGATGCAGTTTTATAACGAAGTACCATATTTTTTTTTTTTTAGGGTAATTCATCAATGTATATAAATATAAAACATGAGAGGCTCCTGAGTGAAGACCCATTGTAGTACAGGCTATTCAGTGGCTAACTAATCACAGATGGCCTCATTGTGGCTTTCAATATTTAACTTTAATTTATATACCGTATTTGCTCAATTTTAAGATGACCCTGATTAGAAGATGACCCCCCAAAATCTGAATCTTTAAGAAAAAAGAAAAAAGCATGAATATAAGATGACCCTATAATTTTTTAATATTTAAAAAATATTTTTTGTTTCCTTTTATTTGCCAACCTTCACTCATTATGCACATCTGCCCCCAGGCATACCACTCTTCCCCAGAAATGCCTTATACCCCCTATATACCACTCTGCCTCCCTGATATGCCTTACACCCTCATATATGCCACTCTGCCCCATGATAAAGGGGGTTAAAAGGCATATCATGTGGCACTCTGCCTCCAGAAAAGCCTTATCCCCCATATAACCCCTCCTCGACTTACCGGTGCTTCTGACTCCCTGGTGTCTAGTGGAGGTAGCGGGTGAAGACCGGCGTTAGTCCCGCTGGGGCTTCTATGACTGAGCACCGGAAGGTCACACAGACACTCGTCGGCTGCCAGAGAAGAGAATTCCCTGCAGCGCTACGATGCGTGTAGACAACCTCCGCTGCTGCCGGCACTTTCACCTGCGCTCGGTGATAGAAGCCATTATGGAAGTGCCGACAGCAACTGAGGTTACAGACAGGAGGATCCAGGTCCCCTGCAGAGATCATAGTCAGACCTCTATTTGACAACCTCGATTATAACGTTTGCTTTGAAAAACCTTGTCTTATAATCGAGCAAATACGGTATTTAATTTTAAAAAAACAAAGCGAACCAGAGGAAATAATGACGGCCTTTTCTAATTTTTGAGTAGTATTACCGCTTTATCGAAAGGCACAACTCAAATGATGCACTATACCTTCGTGTTTATATTGGATTAGGGAGCACAGGACCAATAGGGAGTAATTTTGTGACATAACTGTACTATCATAAGCAGCATATGACTAAGTATATTCTGAACATGTTTTAATGAATTCTGAAAATGTTTTAAATTAATGTAGGTCTCACCTTCTTTTCCCACATATGTATGTATGTAATACATGGGAGGTATAAAGTTATTAAGTAATTGCTTGTTCATAATAGAGAAACCTTTTCTTTTGAGAATATTTTGTGAACCAAATTTCAATCGTATTTTAAATTAATTTCTCTAGATGGACTCCATCTGCACTGTGTTTAGAATCCAAATATAAATGTATTATTTAATATCAGACATATGAATACCACGCAACAGCTTGTTCTGTTCCTCAACAAAAATTAAACATTATATTTAGATTCACTTGTCATTAAAACAGCATACATGTCATGCACAGCGAGGTTGGAAACACTGATGCAGGTAGGATACAGGGAGCAGACAGGTTCAAGGTCAAGGTCAAGCCAAGGTTTACTGCAAGGTTAAATGGGGGGAGGCTGTTCACTTTCTGTAATAGGTGCAAGGCTCCCTCCATCTATCAGGACAACAGAAGACCACCTATTATGTTGTACTCACATTTAGTGGAGTGGAACTCACTTGCTTACTACGGTGCACACGAGAAGGGTCTGAATAGGAACAGAGCCCTCTGTGGGCACGAGTGAACATAAGTGGAAAAGTATTAAAGCCAGGGTTCAGGTAACCAGACAGCAGCAATAACAATATTCAATGCCAGGGGTTGGGAAGCCAGAGGGCAGAAATAATAATGTTATCTAATGCCAGGGATCAGCAAAAGTGTTTCCAATACAGGGATCAGGAAGCCAGAGAGCAAAAACTTGAAATACTGGAAGGATACTGAGCATGGGCCATTCGTTCATCGGGTGGCTTTATAGAGTGTTTGGCCACCCTATACCACTATACCACCACCTTTTATAAGTGGCCCTACCTACAAATATTCATGAAGCATGGACTTCTGTGTATCTGCATGGAAGCCGAGCAAGACAAACCACGGATCCCCTGATAGGAGCTTTATACTATCACACATTCAAATGGCAACTAAAGACTTGTCAACAAGGCATTCCCGTTCATCATCTCATAATCCCCCTTACCTTTCCATTGCTATCCACCCACTACCCCCTCAATCACATAGAAGCAGCATTTACCCCATTTATGCACTGCATGGACTCAAAGATAGATTCATCTATTAAATAGTACACAAAAGTGTTTGTGATGATCATGTATGGCTCACATGCGCTCACCCCGGATACAAGCAGACTACACGCATTTTGATGAACACATGTGAGGTGCCCTCCAATTCTAGGACTGTTTGGGGCAATCCAAAGCATGTTGTCATAGTGGTATTCTAGTGTTTTTTTTTTAAGAAAAGCAATCTTGTTCGTTTGGTTTGCTTATAAATATCCTTGCCAATACTGTATTCTTGTTAAAATGACTCCTGTTTAGAACAAAGTTTCTCAATTACAAGCAAAAGTAACTTTTTTTTTGCAGTCCAAGCACAAGTGAAACCAACTTGATTGCTTCCCATATGTTCAATTACTCTAAAAACAAGTTCTTTGGATTATTTGATAGCTTTAGATAATGTAGAGTCTATTTACCAGGAATATCGGCCATTATTTGCAAATGTGTTTAGGACATTTTCTTCCCATTGGCTGCACCATATTTAAATTCTTCAGCAGTGTCGAGGACTAGTTTGTGGCATTCCTCTAATTACATATATACATTTTATCCGTAAGCATACAATTAAACAAGCTCAATTTTGCCCATACCTATATAAAAACAAGAAGGGGTTGTGCTCTGTATCTGTGAAACTGCTGCGTTTCCTACATGTAAGTACTTTTTTGCATATAGGTTAACAAATTCATATAAAAGTACTTTTATATGGTATATTTCATTGGTAGGGCTATATAGGAGACTAGACTTTCCCTTTAAAACATTCACTTATTAAAAGAAAAGTCTTAAAAGAAGATTACATGGAATGGTTAGTGACATAAATGCGCGATTAATGATCAGGGAGGAAAAGGTAATGAGATGGGGATGTTTTTCATTTGGGACGAATGATGACTTTTTAATGTGTTATATAGTGGTAAATTGACTAGTGGAGATACTTCATAATTATCTTTGTGATATTTTACACGCATCATTATATACTCAAAATCTGTATGTCCAGCTTGTAATATGTTTTTTTTTAGTTGAATCTGATATATTTCCTAAAAATATATACTTGGCCAAAATGTTAAACCTACCGACATTTTAAAAGTGAGCAGAATGGAAAATCTTGAACTGCCCGGACCACCCAATCAGCCCAATTACTGTACATACAGTTTTGAATAGTAGTTTACATTCCAACCAGTCCAAAAAGTGAAAAATGTACAACAGGAAATCATTATGCTAATCTATGTGTACTGAATGCATTGGATTTTAGTTTTTCTCGTCCATAGCATTTTGGCAGATGAGATATATTCGAAGACCAAATGTGTCTTTGTTCTTCCTTTCCTTGGAGTTCGAATGAGATTGTATTCATCCAGAAACATTATCATTTTAGAGAGGTAAAATTAATCATGCATATGTACATCAAACATTAGGGTACAAGAGAATAGACAGAAAATGTCATTTACTTATTATTTGTTTGTTTCAGACTTCAATTTATTTATTCCTTTAATGTCTGTTCTACAGCTTTTTAAGCTTTCCTGATGACTGCTATCATTTCATGAAATGAAAAGTAATTTATGTTAAGAAATCATATTTTTTTTTAGTAAAATAATAGCTGGAATTGGATGAGTTGGCACATTTGCACCAATGTCTCTGTGAGTTCCTGAGGGTTATAGGTAGCATGGGTAGGGTTGTTAAGTGTGTGATGGAAGGTAAGTAGCGTTGGTGATGTGGATTTAGATGATGAGGTAAAACATGAATTACATGTAATTTTAAGTATTTTTTTTTTCTTATGAAAAAATAAAAAGATAACAAATAATTATACAAGGTAAGTATACAAAAAACATTGTACAAGGACACTAAAAACATATATATATATATAGACCTGTAGAGGGGTTTCAATTAGTTTATAATGGGTTAGTTGAGCAAACATATCTTATTTCGGGTTATTCATTCCTTCAAGCTCATGTTACATTTTAGCTCTCTCTATTCAACCAAAAAAAGATAAAAGAAAGACCAGGTATAAGAAAAAGGATAGGATTTTAGATGGAGACTATGTAGAAAACCCTATAGGGATCCAAGGTCTCTTTTAAGAAAACACCCCTGGTTCTTCTAATATTTTAAGTATTTTAAGCAAATTAAAAAAAAACTTATTTTGTCTCTCATCTAAACAATCTCATAAAAACATCACGCAAAAGTTGAAAAAGTTCAGCAACCTATCAGTGCCTGCCTTTTTGTCATACAAGGATCAAAGGGACACTCCAACCATCATATGCTCTTTTGCAGGCTGGTTCTCACAAGATCCCACTACACATTGTGGCAAAGTTAGGGAGGCTTTCTATGTCAGTAGCAGATTGGAGTGCTCTCTATTCCCAGCATGAAAGGGTTAATGGATGGAAGTCAGCCCTTTCAGGGGAATCCAATTGACATGAGTTCCATGGGAGATCTTTACTGCCACTCATTTGCGGCTTTAAGCAGTCAGTTATGAGGTTTCACAGAAGGGTCAAGGTAAGTGATGTTTTCTAACTTTTAAAGAATGCATATTGAGTACTCACAAAGTACCTTCATGTGCATTCTTCTCTGCCCCATCAAAGTGATCCCAGAAATATAATGAATTATGGAAAATCTTACATGATTAAATGTGTATTTATGGGAAGGGTTTTGACATTCAGTAGTACTAGAGATAATGTTTCTAGTGTTGCATTGAATTACAAAAGTATTTCATTCAACATAGTAAATGGAACAGCACCTTTATCTATCATGGCCATGGTGTACTGATAGATACGTGGCAGATTAAGCAGTTGTGTCTTTTAATAATGATGCTAGAAAGTTTAATAATATATTTTACATCACTGACTATATGGTATTTCACACAGCAGTGCTCATGAATACCATAGATTTGTTCCTTTCATTACCCTGAGTATTAAGGACAGATCTCCATAGTACATTATATATAAAAAGAAATCATTCCACACGAATGGGATCTCATTGAGCCACAGACGCTAATACAATTCATATCACTTACAATATAATACTTGTCAACATGCCTTATAGGCTCCGTAGAGATAGCAAATGCAATGTAAGATAAAGAAACAGCTAGGCTCTGTTCGTGTTAAAAGCTTCAGACCATCTGTATTGAAAAGAACAGGAATAGGAACACAATAGAAAACACATCCGCTTTTGAATTTTAAAACATCTTAAAATAACACATTATTCCATGTATAATATTCCCACATTTAACAGTAGCAATGAGCCCTGTCTATAAATAAAATAAGTTGTCTTGAAAATAGCAAATCAATGTTGAATGTGGGTCAACCTGTCATCAAAAGTGCACTTATTTCAAAGGCTGAGAAAGAATCAATTGATATTTAAACGTCCCATAATCAAATAAATAAGAACAGGCTCAGATATTATATTTTACCAATATAAATACCTGTTTTTTTAAAAAAAAATTAAATAGAGCCTCAGCCTTGAGCAGGGCCTTTCTTACCTTTTAGTTACATAAGTGAAAATTGTTATGTGCATGAATGAATTGTTGTGTATCCCATTGTACAGTGCTGCGGAATATGATGGTACTTAAATAAATAATATGTGAGTCTCTGACTAGAAAGTGGTAATCATCTAGTAAGTTCAGCAAATAAACCTTAACTTTGTGATTTCATTTTTCCCTCTGGTTTAATCATATAATTTCTGTTTCTATGACAACAAGCTATCAGTTCCTGCTTCTGTGTCAATTTAGTATTTGTGAGAAAATTATCAGACTAAATGTTATTTAATTAATTCTGTGAAGGGTTTAGGAATTCAACAACACCAAAGAAAATGTCCTAATTCTTTACTAAGTCAACATAATGTTATTGTCAGTAGACTAGGTGAATTGTGTCTGCCTTGTGTCTATTACCATTTAGCGATTTTAATAAGTTATTTGCAGCGGTCTGGGGGGGGCATTTGTCCTGCCAACCCCCCTGCTGCTTTAAGTGCTGCCGAACGCATCTCCTGGTGCGTGGAATACTCACCACCAGTGGTGAACGTCATGTTTGGGTCTAATGACATCCTCCTTGTTCTTGTATGGACAAAAACACTTGTGGGACTGCCATGGCACTTTTCTTTGGATCCCAGAACTCTTGCACCCGGCCACTTCAGTAATTACCAGGCTGGGAAGAGCACCTCAAACACTGAGCAACCTCAGCTAAAATTTAACATCACACAAAAAAAAGGGAGAAGGAATGCAGAGTACATTTTCCAGTTAAAATAAAAGTTAAAATAATGCTTTATTTCCGAAGGAATCTGGACAAAAAGGGGGAAAGAATAGCAAAATGAATATCCTTACACGTTCCGTGCTATGCAGCACTTAATCATAGTCTATGATTAAGTGCTGCATAGCACGGAACTCTTGAAGCTATTCAATTAAGCATCGTTTTTACTCATCCTAAATTAGTTTGGATTTCACTTCGTGTGGAAATGCTCCCACCAATTTCAATGTAAGAGCATTCTTGGCACTGATTGGTTGCTATGTAGCTGCAGCTTCTCTATAAGGTCAATTTATTTTTTGTTTTAAACTTCTTCAGCAACATATATGAAAGTATTCCGAAGGTAACGTAATATGCATTATTCTTTGGAATAGCTTCCTTGGACATTAAGGGGACACTCCAGCCATCATATGCATATTAATGCCTTGCTGCGTGGTCATTTTACATTTTCATTGTTTTGCTTTTCCAAATACATGAGGAGATTGTGCAAAATTCCCAATATGCGTTTCCCCCTTCCTTTGCCCCCCTCCCCAGCTATATTGCATGTAAGTGACGTGTTCTGCCGCACATACTTCCTGCACCTCTGCTCTAGGTCTGGCTCTGAGAATGCTGGGATTGGGGGTCTATTAAGACCCCTGTGTGCATGAATCACAAGCTCTCTCGTTGATTCCATTCCTGACACTGATTGGCTGTTTCAAGTAGCGAATTGATGGCATGAAATGTTGGCCCACAGAGGACAGCTGCAGTAACAGGGCTGCAACTTCCAGGTCAGGTGATTATTTGTTTCATTTTGATAGGTATAGTGTAATTACTATGTAATCTCCTTCCATTGGGGAGCCAAGGACTTTAAAATGTTCCCATTTGAATTCTGTGGAATTATATGAACAGAGGTTCAAAGTGACCAAAGTGTGTTTTGAAATTGAAACTTTTTGGAAATTCCCCTAACCCCTCCTTTAGAAATGCAGACAGCATTTAATTAACCCCTTAAGGACAATGGGCGGTCTGTAAACCCATTAAAAACAATGCATTTTGAGCCTGTACATGTACAGGCTTTGTCAATAAGGGGTTAATCCTTGTTTCACCTGCAATATCGCTTCCCTTTAATAGGATCAGTGGCACAGATTGTATCGTATTTGTTATTTACAGAACATGGCAAAAGTTAGGAGCCGCTTTGTCCTGATATAGTACTATTTAATCAAAACACCCAGAAAGATGGAACAGATCATTCATTTGATCTTTTCCAATTTAAATTAAAGATGTTATGAACATTATTGTAATATGTGGATAATTATATTTTAGCATAGACACTAAGAAATTTGATGGATTTTTGTAATTGATGCCATATTCTTAATCCAGCTGAATTAAAGTAGATGAAATTTAATATTGTACATCTGTTCTGTATTCTTTCTGTGTTCTCAGAAGTACAGTTTTGAACTATGGCTGTAAATAAACATACATCATTTGAGCTTAATAGTATTTTAATGATTCTCAATAACAAATTGCCTTGCTATCAGTATATATGACATCATTGCAAATCATTTAGAAGGATTAGCGAGTATTTTGTTGAAATTAGGGGGCTTGATAGTATGTTTTAGAAAATGTGTATTTGTTCTATAGTCTGAAGATTGGATAATGTTATCAGACCTGAGACGATAGAGCGTTTATCACAAGCATTCTATTTCTGTGCTTTCTTTTCCATTGTTCCAAGATTAGCTCCTTGATCCATGAATGTTCTTTTTCTAAATGTGTCCAATAGGTTTGCATTGTTCTATGCTGCAATATGTTTCTATTTAAGCATATTTGAAAGACTCTCATCATAACGGCACTTGACCTGAACCTTCGTCACCTTCTCCTGTTAATATATGGTCTCATAGAAATAATTATGCAAAGGACTTTGCCTTCTTTTTCCTATAAGGAGTCTTGCATCCTGTTATAAATAGGGTATGTAATAGGCTACAGGAATGTCAACATGATTTAAACTATGTCTTGCTACCTGTGAACTGAAATATTATGCAGGATAAATATAGTCGATTGTTGCATTTAAGACCTACACAGATAGCGTATCAGTGACTGTCCATTTTAATCGTACTTGTCAATGTTACAGTTTCCATGCCATAAACATTTATCATGTCATATAAACTTATGTTTATATGGACTTCATTCGGTGAGCAGACCCTGTGGAACTTCTCTTCGCTCATTTCTTGTTTTGTTTTTGTCTGCATAATAGAAAGTTGAATTAACTCTTGGTGCCGGCTTGTAATGCTGAGCGCCGGAAGTGGCGTCAATTTCCGGCGCTCAGCATTACAAGCCGGCACCGTGGCAGAGCAGGGAGACTCGCCGCAGGACTCTTCAAAGGTTTGTACAGCAACTACTAAACCAAGACGCCGGCGGGGGGACGGCATTTTAAACTTCGCCCCAGGCGGCGTTAAGTCTTCGGCCGGCCCTGCTGACATGCATAAACACGGTTTCACGATCTCTCTGTATTATGGATTGACATTTGTGTTAAGAAAATGACATATTTGAGAAAAGTGGATGAAGCTTTGTACATGTCTTCAATACATTTATAAACAATGCTGATGGGTTCTGTTTCTCTCTTTCCCTTCTGCATGTTGTGGGATAGTTGAGTTAATAGCCATATTTATCATAGAACACAAACAATCCAGGAATTCTGTGTACCCCATTGAATGATCTTGTGCTCAATATGCAAATATTCTATATTCATGACTCTCATGGAATGGAGTTTGATATCACTCCAGCAGAAGAGTTGCATAAGGACATACTGTGAAGTAGATTATACAGTACATTACATTTATGTTTAGAGTGCCAGCATATTCTGTGGATGAGGGAAGAGAACTCTGTGGATAATGCATATTGGTAAATTATCAAAAAGAAACACATATTTTTAGCAACACAGACACATCAATTGACAAATCAATTTCCAGCACATGAGCATTTTAGTTCATAACATGTCTCTTATATTCTGTAAATTATTTGATGTGTTATCATTTAGCTATAACGTCCGAATATGGCTAACATTTCCTGTAGTATACTGAAAAGATTAAACACGAGTTGCTTAGCAGACACAAGGTATGGCCAAGGGGATACTGTTTCTTAGCCTAGTCCTGCCGAGCTTCGCTTGCTAGGCTTCTTCTGATAGCAACCACAAGAGTTTGTAAAAGGGACAATCTGTTCATGCCAGGTTACAGTCTTAGACGAGCCCACCACTCATCCCCCATTCCTTTGAATAAAGCAGGGTTCTGGGTTGTATAGCTAGTGGCATTACAAGCAGAAATACATGGTGAGAAGGTCTACTAAAACGGTGTGCTGGATAACAAACATCTGGAAAAACTAAAGTATCTAAATATATATATCGCTTAAGGGTCTTAAAGTACAACATGAATGATGGGCTGAGTGATTCTTATCTGCCGTTTTCCAAAAAAATTTTTGAGCAAGATAGCATGACCCATCTGTATTGGGTCAATGTATAATCCTGTTACATTTTTCTATGAAATTATAGAAATTACCAGTAACAGGTCACCTAAATCTGAGCTGACAGATCTAAACCTGTGCTGTCTCTGAACTCTGTGTAGGATTCTTATCAAGCAGTAGTTTTTGTTCAAGACACTGAAATCTTTTGAATGTTTTTTCTTGGAGCCTCAGTGATGTACTGCAACTACTAAACCTATTCATAGAAAGGACCTACTCTAATATATGAGTGAAAAAGATTCATCCTTGTGCGGTTAAAAGGGTTGCAATGGATGAAGTGCATCAATAGAAATTCTGTGCATTTCTATGCTGATATTTTTTGGGAGTCTTATAGGTCTTCTGTATTCTCCTACAGTTGCACAATTTTTTGTACACACACCTTCCTTCAATAATACCGGAAATAAACCATAACATCAGCCTTGAGTGACCCTGCTGATAATCGGCATTGGTATAATGTGGCATTGTGAATTATAGCTTCTTTTCCTGTGGTGTGGGTGAATTTGTGTGTTTTGACACTGTAGCCATCATTGCATATGCTGACACGTTTAGTCTATTTGCATATCCTCTATTTAAAAAACAGTTATCATAAGTAGTTATTTTGTTTCCAAACGAAGCTACACTTTGGATCAGGGTCTAGTGGTGGAGGTAATCTACGCCGTTTTGGTGATATTACTTCACTTAGTTTTTAAATTTGTTACTATTGTCTTCGGCATATCCATAGTTTTGAATGTGTCCATTAAGATGCAAAAATAGTTCAAGCTACAACATTAAGCAGTGTGACAATTTAATGTCTTTTTTACTATCCTTTGAATGCATTTAAATTCAGATAGATAGAAGCAGTCTAAGAAAAAGACTTGCAGATTGTATCTGATGCCAGCCTGTTATTATAACAAGAAGAAATAATTAGAAATTGTGTTTCACAAAGGCATCTTAGTAATTATTTACTATTCATGGACATATTGTATTTTTTATTCTTCAGGAAGTTTGGTGAGCATTAAATTGCATTTTTATATTTATTACTGAAAATAATAAAAAATAAGGAATCTCTGTATAGCTTGGATGAGTTTATTTCAAAGGGGGAGAAATGTTAGAACAAGAGGTCATAATCTAGAACTAGAGGGTCAGATGTTTAGACTTAATGTAAGGAAGTTTTACTTCATTGAAAGTGTGGTAGATAAGTAGAATAACCTCTCAGTAAAAGTGGTAGAGGCTAATATAGTAAATTTAAACATACATGGGATAGGCTTAAAGGTATCCTGGATCTAAGATGAGTCCAACGACTGATTAAGACATTACATCAGAAAAACAGGCAGACTGCATGGCCTACATGTTTCTATTGCATTTGGAACAATCTCTTTGGGTCCTTTGGTGCTTGGAACTGTAGATATTTATAAAACTTAAGACCGCGAACGAGGGATATGTGTTGGCATATAGACCTACAGAATTTGGTAAAAAATGCATTTTATACAATCTGTGAAAGACAACAAAAAATAATTAGCAATTGTTCGGTTTGCTTTAATGCAATGAGCTCTTTTGATATATATATGCAGAATTAGAAAAATCTGAGTAAATAGCAATGACTTCTGGCACATGGCTATTTATGCATAAAAAATACACCTTCCCTGTGTCTCTAGAATTAATAATTTTCTTAAGAGGGACCAACTGTGATGATAATTAACTTTTAATTAAGACACAAGCTAATCAAATTTGACCCTGTGGTACTTATCTACTGTAATTTTAATTAGTGTAATAACATAATAATCTTAATTTTTATGTAACATTGGTTCTCCCAGGCTTATGTCTGTATATGCATAGTCACAAAACTGATTTATTAACTTATTAGACCCTTCCATAACAACCCCATATAAGAGTTAAAGACTCGTTGTTTTATAGAAATCTACCCTGGTCCAAGGGTGGTAGAATTTACACATTAAGATAGAAAATCCAACAGCGTTAGGAGGCTAATGTATAAACAGTGACGAGGGTCTTATTGCCATAACAACCAATGCATTAGGAAAACAACATTAGTTAGTGTAGTAATAAGACCACTTTTAAACCAGAGCCCCCTATAAACCCCTGTTCTTAAATTTAAAAAAATGAAAGAAGAACTGGGCTCCACTTTTTTATTCAGATAGAAAAATTATATAGAATACAGCCCTCACCTGTTATGATGTATTGTATGAGCCTAAGCAAGATTAACTGATGAATGGTGACTATTGTCAGTGTAATCCAGCCAATCATAAAGATAACTTTTGTATTTAATACATGCCCCATTATGTGTGCAAATGAGCCTCTAGTTTTGTATCTCTTGGCCGCTTGCTAATAGACATTCAAAGTTCAGGTTTTGGAGTTTAGAAATACTTGTGGAACGGTAACATTGACTCCTTTGGAAAGTTACCACCTGAACACTTGGCTGCCTGACAGGGCATAACTAGAAACCACAGGGCCCTGGTGCGAAAATTGCTTCCCCCCCAATAAAACGCTTATACAAATTACACACACTTACTCATCCTCACTAACACATACATTCACACACACAATTACACATGCATGCTCACACACACAATTACACATTCATGCTCACACACACACACAATTTGACATCCATGCTCACACACACAGACATCATGCTCACACACACAATTAGGCTTCCATACTCAAACACACACGCACATACACACACAAATTAAACATCCATACTCACACACACCCACAATTAGACATCCATGCTCTCTCACACACAGGATTAGACATCCACGCTAACACACAATTAGATATCCATGCTCACATGCACACACACAGTTAGACATTCATGCTCACACACACACAATAAATACATACATACATTTCTGTCCCCACTTACCTCTCACTGCCCCTGCAGCTTTCTGTCAGGCTGCTCACACATGGTTTCACCGTGGGGGTGACCTGACGTCACACAACCCCAATATGCTTCTGTCTCCCCATGCCGGTTCAAAATACTTTAGAAAAGGCCCTTCCGAGCTGGACCAAACTATATTGAAACGGCATGAGGAGATAGGAACAAGGGGTCGCCTGGGCCCCCTAGAGGCACGGCCCTTCCGCAGCTGCGACCACAGCGATCCCTGTAGTTACACCGGTGCTTCCTGATAGCACCTTTTACAGAATGTTGCCAGTGGTGTCGCCAGAAGGGGCCATGACCCCCTACATAATATTGTGCTTCCCAACTTAAACATTGTACGAGACTGCAAGCCACCGAAGTAGGGCCGGTTTAGGAGATCATAAATCTCCCTCTAACCAGCTCAGAATATTGTCAGGGCTTGAAAATCCTTGATCACCTAGTCGCCATCATGGCTAGAATCCACTTCCTGGTACACAGGGTTTTGCAGGACAATAGGGTAAAAGCTGACCAGGGCTGACATTTTGCAATTGACACCTTATGCTTTCCTGAGGGAGCATAGTGTAGCAGTCCCACAGAAAAGCATAGGGTTCTGGATTCACGGCAGAAGATTCACGGCAGAAGATAGGTCATCGCGTGACAGGTCTCCATGAGGTGAGAGAGGGAAGGAGGGGGAGTAGTGTATGTGAGTGTGTGTGTGTGTGTATATACTATAGTGTATGTGTTTCCATATGTATAGTGCCAAAGTTATTGTATCTATACTGTAGTGTAAGTCAGTGTGTTTGTGTATATATATCTATCTAGAGAGAGATGGACATCACACCTATATGAGCTTGTTGGGCATCTTTGTCCAAAACCATAAGTGTTAATATGGAAACAGCCTCCATTATTCAGGGAAGACGTTCCGCAAGATTTTGGAGCATGCCTGTGGGAATTTGTGAGGTCAATGCAATCAGCATTTCAACTCATCCCAAAGGTGTTTAATAATCTGAAGATCAGGGCTCTGTGCTGGCCACTCAGGTTCCTCAACACAAAACTCGTCAAATCATGTCTTTATGGACCTTGCTTTTTGCACAGGGTCGCAGTCATGCTGGAACAGAAAAGGTCCTTCTCCAAACAGGCACCATTAACATTACCCTTCACTGTAACTAAGGGGCTTAACCCAAACCCTGGAAAACAGCCATAAACCTTTACCCCTCTTCCATAAAACATTACAGTAGGCACTATGCATTCTTGTAGGTAGCTTTCTCCTGCCAAATCCAGATTTACCCATCGGACTTCCAAATAAGAATCAAGACATGTAGCCCTTGATATAATGTAACATTTTATAATGATCACATGTGCATATATACTATATTATTTATGTTATTTATTATTGAGTATTAGTTGGATTATGCAAAAAGTTTTACTGACAATCTATTTAGTACTGTTGCAGCATAACGTAGTAAAAAAAAACATTTACCCTAATCATAAAATATACTTCATCCACTCTGTACAAGATAATGTTATAGTACAAAATAAGGATTGTCTCTGTAGGACAAGATATCTGAAGAGGTCTAAAGATGTTAATAAGAGAACAATTAGAATTTTACAGTAAAAAATGTCCTTTTCCAAGATTATAACAGTCATGGAACATGCATTTGGATAAACAGACTGTTAATACATTAATACACCAAGCTGAACTTTAAGACCAATATGATTTTATTTTCCATCTCTGTACAAGCTGCAGTCAAAACATATTTTCAAATAGATGAGTGTTTTAAGTGAAACCAGAGTACTCCATCCCTGTACTTAAGGTGTCTAGCGTTGATACATTTCTTCTAGATGATATGTTTCACTTAAGTAGACTTGATTATGGTTGGCAGACATGTACTCCTATCACTTGATCTGAGAAGCATCAATACATGGTAGATAGAGAAAATTCTACATCTGTGCAATCAGTAGTACGCACCTCTGATGTTAAAAAAAAAAATGTAATCCAACATAAGCTTTACTGGCTCAAGATATGGTATACAAGGTAAAAGAGGCTAAAAAGAATCTTAAAGTTGTGCCCTCCAAAAAATAACATATACTATTTTCCCTTACTAAACAAATCTGTGTAATTTCACATTTAATAATCTAACACTCGTGTTCCAGCCAATTAAGTATCGCCTGCCCTTGAGCCAATGGAAGAGCAATTTACATATAATTAAATGCAAAGCATGAGGGAGATAGTAATCTATCATTGAATATGAACAGAGTGTTCAATTCACAAAATTCTAATAAATGCATAGGCACACAGGATATAATAGGGTAGAGGTCAGAATGGTCTTCCTTACAACCGTCGAAAGGAATAATTTAAAAAGAATATGTCAGTGGCCACACTCCACTGCTGAAATTATTATGCAAAGTATTCACACAAATCTCAAGTAGAATATATACCGTATTTGCTCGATTATAAGACGAGGTTTTTTCCAGAGCAACATGCTCTGAAAAATACCCCTCGTCTTATAATTGGGGGTCGTCTTTATATCGAGACCTCACAAATAGGCTGACTATGCAGACTAAGATCCAGATCCCTCGCAGCGATGCAGGGGACCTGGATCCTCCTGTCTTATGCCCCCCCCCCCGCAATTTACCAGTGCTTCTGAGTCCCCGGTGCTTAGACCGGGAAGCGTGTAGAGCTCTACGCAAATCGCGTAGACAACTTCCGCTCAAGCACAGGGGACTCAGAAGGACTGGTAAGTTTGGAGGAGGGAGGGGGAGGGAGTGTCAAATGGGGGGCATAATGCATTTCTGGAGGCAGAGTGCTCTGTGAAATGGCTTTTAACCCCCTTAATGCCACTCTGGTGATAGGATGGCTGCATGATGCCCCTGCTGCCATGGCGCCCTGTGCGGCTGCACAGCTCGTATAACCCTAAGACCAGCCCTGTATATATACATACACACTCAATAGACTTGTTAATTAGATACAAATTCCAAATGCTGGCAGCCCAAGCAAAAATAAGCTACATCAGAATACGATTTAATAATGTGTTTTCTGTTAGGGTGATTGAAATATACTCATGTTGACAATGTCTAAAGCATCCATTAAAACCAATGCAATGAAATAATGTGAGAATACAAGTAACTGAATTCAATATGATAAGCAATATTATTGTACAGTTTCTTCTTGTATTTTAGCCAAAACAGCATTTGAAGAGTTAAGTGTTATCTCAAAGTGCCACATTTTCCTTTACTTTCAACATGACCCTGAGGACTGCACATGGAAAGAGAGAGAAACTACCTATTTAGAATTCAGAGATTTTATTTGACTTTGATTTGACAAACAGAGGAGAGAGGATTTCATTCTCTGGCTACGGTCATTCCAATTTACTCATGATTGTAAAAACATATAATCTAGGCAATGATTGTATATAAAAAAACATACTTCATTATTGTACTTTGGGAATATTGGGTAGCTTTGCTATTTCTATGCTGGTTGAAATATCACTCGGATAATATAGAGAGCCCTGGTTGTAGGTTTGACCTTTTTTTCTCTACGCACAGATGGATTTTCATTCATACTGCTGCTGTAATCTATATGTACTTCTCTACACGACAGACCCAGAACCCCTCAGTGACATTTTCCTTTAAGGTAAGGATATATGCATCCTTCAGTAACAACTGATGCTGTAGAATACAAAAGAAGGATTTTGTGTTTGCAGTTATAATGTGGATCCCTTGTCTATGTTATAATATATACTATATATTATATAGTTAACTATAGTTTTAATATATTTAAAATTACAGGGACAGTTTAGTGTCCCTGACAGTCCCACTAAAAAAGAACACTGAAAAGAATCCCAGCACTCCAAACAGCTTCCAATCCTTAGGTTACTTTATTTAGAGAAAGCAAAACAAAAAAGCAATGTTTCGGCCAAACAGGACCTTTTTAACGCCACTAAAAAAAGCATGCAAGTACATTAATATGCATTCTTCAGTATAAAAAATGGATTACAATTCAATTACTTGAGAAAGAAGCTGCATCTCCATGGTCTGACAATTTTTACCACTGAGTGTATGAATGAAGCAGCCAATCAGTTGCAGGAAAGTAAACAGGATCACCTTCTGTGCATGCACACGGGAGTCTACAGAATCCCCCCATTTGTAAAACAGACACAACAGAAATTTAAAGGCATGTCAGCTCTCAGCTCTCACATGCATTTAAGAGAATGGAGTTCAAGTTTACCAAACTGGTAATCTGTGAGTTACTTTATAAGACTCAAACATCCATTGAATGCATGGAAAAGGTGCTTATTACAAAGCGCAATGATTCTCAGTAATTCTTATATTCAGAATTATATGTATATTGTATCACATCATCCTAAATTGTTTATTCTTATATTGTACACAGTTCTAAAGATGCACATTTTTAAACTTTTTTGAAGGTGTTTTGAAGGTTTCATAGAGTTGGATGTTCATTCATTCATTCATTCATAGTTGGATGTTCTTAGACTTTAAAAAAAATATCTTGCTGTAGTAATGGGTAGGAGGCTTCGGTGGTTCACTAAAACACAATAAACTTACTAGTGAGTTTCGAGGATTTGACAACATCAAGAGGACATCGTCTGCAAACATGGATAATTTGCTATGGATACCATCTGCGATGATGCCCGTAATAGATTCAGATTCTTTGATCTTACATGCCAGAGGCTCTAAGGAAAGAATATATAAGAGCGGGGAAATTGGGCACCCCTGTCTAGCTCCATTTGTTATAGGAAAGGTGACTGAGTGGCACCCCAGGGTAAGCACCTTGGCTCTTGGGGCATTGTATAGGCCCAAGGTTGCTCTAATGAAACTCTCCGGAAACTCCATCTTCCGGATCGTCTCCTCCACACTAAAATGAATGAAGTAAAGCAATTGGAATTAGTGGCTAACAGGGCCATGGGATCTCCAAAATCATATGAAAGAACATGGGATATATGGGAAGATGACTTAGAAGGTTAAATAAACAACATAAAATTACACATGTTCCAGAAAGGGTGAGACTCCCATGGGGAGAGAGACACCATTGAGGGACTTAAACACATCTAATGAAAATATCAGAAAGTAAACACATCATTCATGTTTTTCACACATTTATGCTCACCAATAACAAAATGACCACCACTGTTTAAGATAAATCAATAAAATTATTATCTTTTTTTTACTTTTCTTTTCTTCTGTAAAACACAAATGCATATTATTGATGTTTGACATCCTAACCATTGACAAATGTTTTTCCTTTCTGTATAATAAAAATGTTTTAAAACGACAATAAAAATAATGTTACATAAAACACAATAAACTCATAGGAATGCCTCTTTAATGCTTTACAAATATATAAGAAGATATTTAAGATATAAGGTGTAACATCATTAGTCTGAATGTAAGCATTTTAACTCGTAGACTTGCATAGTTCTAAAATTAACTGTTGTAAGGCATACCATCCATCAGGGTTCTTGGCAAATCATTGCTGTTAACAGGTCAGGGACCAGAGAGAAAGGTTGGAAGGAAAGCAGAATGTAGACAGGGATTGATCATGGCCAAATGGCACTCTCCTGCACAGAGGAAAAATAAGCTGCACAGAGACCTGGGGAAGCTGCGCTTCACCTACGGACTGGGTCAAACCTGGAGAATTCCAAAGTTTCCTACAAAATATAGCTTTTGACAAATGCTAGGAAATGGATTTGTGACACCGCCATCTTCAGTGCTACTAGTACATGCCTCACTGTTTAATGCTTTAATATGTACTGCTTACAAAATGTGTCCTCGTTTGACAATCATTTATTTATATTCACAAATATAAAGGAACACAATATATAAGTAGTCTGTGTGCTTCTAACTAATGAAACATTTAGTTTAGGCAACAAAGCTCCGTTGAAAGTATCAACACATCCAAACCATGATTGAACCAACCATGATTGTTTATGAGTTATTGCAAAAGCAATATATTCTATCATTTATATATCTTTTTATGTATAGATTTGGATAGAGGAAAAAGTGATATTTTCCTTTATACAAAAGACCAATATAGTCTTGAGATCTATCAAAAGGTTTTTACTGCTTCACAAAATAAATATCATGACCATTTATTTTATATCTGACATTTAAGAAAGGAAGTCAACGTCAGTCTCTGTATTGATAAAGTCTAAATTGCCGTTTATAAAGCACCGTGTATATCAATACTCATTTCAAGTAGATGTTTTAAATTCTGTACGAATTTGATCTCAATTTCAGGAGTGAGAACATTGTTAAGAAGCCTGTAATATTAAGATATTTTCTGATTTATGTTCTACTATTATGATTGAGCAATAAGCAAGAGATACCACAAAGATTTGGTTCATCATTTCTTGGTACATCTCCTCAGTACACATATGCAATGGGGAAAAAACACATATCCCCTACACATCAGTATATTTCAACTAGTTTCAATAAGCCGGTAAACAAAAGTCCCTTTAAAAACAGTTTTCCAGGTTACTTTGACCTACTGACCCATAAACACTGATTGATATCACTGGTTACAGCCAAGATCTATCTCGATCTCTAATTGCTAATCATCAATACTAACTGCAAGTTTTCTTATATCATTTAAGAAACATGAAACATCATAAACATTTTTTTTACAGAGAATCTTTTATCTATAGACCTGGAAATTATCACTAGATAACTCCAAAGAAATAATAAAAAACAGAAATAGGAAAATAAATTGCATAATTAAGTTCTTTATATCTTTAAAGGCATCAGCCACCCAAGGGCTTTTGCTCAACTTATTTTATTTACAGTAAAGTAATTCATCTTTTCTTAAATGGTTGCATATTTAATTAGATTTATACTATAGATTTCACAATAATTAATGTTTCATAATAATGAGTTAAAAACACCATCCAAACAGTTTTCAACAGCTGAACAAAAACATGCCAAGTCATATACCTAACTTTATGGCTCCAGTTACCCGGAGTTCCCACTGATGTTGGGGAACACACTGCTGTTTAAGGGGGGAATTGGTGGCGAGTGGGGCGTGTCCCAATGTCGCTCCTGTGTCCAAGAGTTTTCCAATGGGAACCCAGTAAAGTGACGTTTCTTCCAGAGACTCCAGGCAAAACCCAGGTATGTTCATATACTGATAAAATACAATCCGGGTTTGACCAATATTTTCTAGGAGTGCCAGCATTGAAATTTTCAACACTTTGAGCTACAGTAGCTTGACTGTTAGATTTCCCTACACGGCCAGCCTTTGCCTCCCCAGTGCATTAATGAGCCTTGGCCGCCCATGACCCTGTCGTCGGTCCACCTCTTTTCCTTTCTTGGACTACTTTTGATAGGTACTAACCACTGAAGACCAGGAACACCCCACAAGAGTTTTGGAGATACTCTTACCCAGTCACCTAGCCATCAGAATTTGGCCTTGTTCTATGTCTCTCGGATCCCATTTTGTCCACTTGCTGCCTAATATATCCCACCCACTGACATGAGCCATGATAACAAGATTATCAATTATTCAACTTCACCTGTCAGTGGTCATAATGTTATGGCTGATCAGTGTATATACAGTAATCTATATGTATGTATGTAGGTAGATGGATAGATTTTTATTTTAAGAATTCGCAGGCATGCAGCACATCTTCTTTAGCATCTAGCCGTGAGTTCACGCACTCTAGTTAAGTAACACAATCTACCTAAACCAAAAATCATGTAAATTAGATTAACCTGATTTTGCTTATATTTTAAGGTTAGCTCCACCTATTAAATTCTTCCTATTCATAATATCTATGAACTGGCCCTAAAGTACTTTCTGGGCCAGTTCATGACAAAGCATAATGGAGAGTGGCATTAATTCCCTAACTTTTCATTATATTCAAAGGAATAACAACATCAATACATTTTCAAAATTTCTTTCAGATTCATAATATCTTCAACAATAACAACCGAAGCAATACATTTTTTGCAATAATATGCAGTACAATAGTTTTCACTGTTATTTATGATCCCTAATGGGCCAGCCTATAAAATACGACAGAGCAGAATTTTCCTCCCATGGGCTGTGATTCATAGAAGCATTGAAACCACTTTCTTTATCTCACAGAATCAACCATCTTCACGTTAAGGAATAAAAAATGAATATGTAACATTTGTTTCAGTGTTAAATAAAAGGTGCAACATCATATTACAGCCATCACGTTATTTACTGAATATTTATGGATGTAGTAAATTAAATGAGTGAAAAAGTAATCGTATTGCTCGTAAAAATGAAACATTATTAAAAAGATCAGGTCAGTAAAAGAGAAGTACTGCAGCTACTTGCCAATGCTCTAGTTTTGTTTGAGATGATACTGACCTGGATCCTATCCCATTCCTTATTGCGTGCCGTTCCAATGTAAATTGACGTGATGTCCCAATGAATCATGTTATGATGTCACTTGTGATATCACCACCAGTGTCTGAGTTTAAAGTAACTTGAAACATTTCATCTCCCCAACTTTACTTGGCATTATAGAGGGCAAAGCCGGTGATCTTCTGCCAGAAAGACTAAGTCAGCTCTGCATAATGTATAGTTATACTGGTGAGATTCGTTTGAATGTCATTTCATCATGCCAGTGCCACCTCAGCACTTCTATTTGAAGAATCTTGCTGAATATGCCTCTCATAATACATAGGAATTCGGTAAATTGCAATATTTCATCTCACCTTAACTCACCTACAAATTTGGAGTTTAGTGAGTAAAACCCTCTGTTTCAACAAAAGAGAAGGATATATTTAAAATGTTCTGCACATGCACAAATTTCTTTGTTCCTCCATTAGCAAACCATTTTTTTGCTGACTAAAAGGATACTAATATAATGTAGTATTCAGTATTCACACAGAGGTTGTTTGGAGGGCTCATCTTCTATATTGTCAGGTATATTTCATTTAATTGAAATGTATTTATAATTCAACAGTAGTTTATCTAAATAACAGCCTGTTGGCTTTTCTTCCAATGATCGGTGGATGCTTTGTGTAACGGTTGAGAGCTCCAAGTTATCTATTTTGCCATCTCAAAGATAGCTGCTTTACTCGGTGGAAAGCAATCTAAAGCAAGAAATAGAAAAGGGCAAAACCTCACTTTACCCTTTTTTCACCTTTAACAACATTGCGTATGAATGAATCAGGTTTTTATGTTCACCGTGCCAACATGAATTTAATGGACTGGACTGGACTCAAAACAGCAATCCTCCCTCAGACTTCAATGGGAACAAAATGATAAAAGCAGTAATACAGTTAATGAATCTAAGTTTTTTCATATTTCAATTGCAGATGATTGATACTCAATTACTGATGCTAGATCTACCCGCGCAGCATTGAATCAAGCCTAAGGTTTTCTTCTGGCCAGTTAAAAACCTTTTTATTGGTTGGTTTAAAACATAATAGATTACAAATCTTCATTGATTACTTATGTTCGGAAAGGGGAGCTTTGCAGGGCCCTGTTATGCATACAATGTTGTTGCTTATTAGGAATATAAACTATTTCATGGATTCATTTTGCTTGCCATGAATTTTGAAACTGCATGGTGTCTGCTTTACATTGTTGGAATGGATAACTGTAATTTCATAGAAGCCTTCTATGTGTCATCATAGAGATGGGGGAATTGCTCAGAGGACGACCCAATCTATTACTGTTAAATCTACAGGTTGCCAAGCAACTGTGTGCAAGTCAGAAAACATGGATGAATGTCAGAAAAAAATAAGCAATTTAAATAATAATAAATGCATTCAAATGGATCGACATCACTGTTTAACTTGCGGCACATGGAACTGATGTGGTCAACGTATGTAAATGTTATGCTCCCCATATGCAGCACCTACATGTATATGCCAAGGCCAGTTAGTCATCCCCTGGTGGTTAACCTTTTCCATGCTGTACTGCAAACCTTTGTGAATGTAATGGCATAATGTAAACAATGCCAAATTGATGTACATGTGTGTGGCACCATGGTTGTGATGCGGGCACTGGGGTACTGAAACTATTATTATGGGTCGAGGCCAGTTTTTGTTTCTTTTTGAATTTGGGAAAATCACAACAACAGCGGGATCTACATCTTCCAGATATTCTGTTAGGGTGGCTAGTCTGTTTTTCAATATGCATTTTTGGAAATGCATGACAATGAAGTGGAGAAAAAGTTGAAGCACTGTTAACATGACTTGACTGTAAGCCAAATATTATACGCAGGTCACGTATGTAATGCAAGCAAAAGTTAAATTCTAATTAATTTTGTTTTATAAGCCTTTTTATTCCACCAAATACAGTGCACATCTATTTTAATTTGTATAAAATTTCTTAATCTCATATAAGCAAATACATTTTTAACCACGTCATTTGTAACGAGAACCAGGGGGTCTAGCAGGACATCCCTGGCCGTCGCTGCCGCCTTTCTCATAGCGAAGGCCGGCTACAAGATGAGTAGCCACCCCAATTCTCTGAGTAAATATGTTCCTCTGGAGAAAAAGGGTCTCCCAAAGAACCACATCATCAGTCACGACACACCGGTTAAGATGCAATACAACACTTTTGGGACTGAGCATGGTTTATATGGTCTATTGACTTAGACAGGAAGCAGGAAATGATTAACATAATTAACACATAATAGCAGAATATTATGTAGACAACATTGGCACCAGAGTAGTATCATCACAAATTCAACAATGGCAAATATACAACAAAGGTGAAGAGATTAGGGAAGTAACGTACACTACACAGTGATTCATTCTGGAAAACACATGTAGGGTGAAAACACAAAATATTACAATTTAACCCTTGCAAGTTAATAGAAAATTGCAGTCCAAATAATTTTCCTAAACTGAAGGTCCAGCATTCATTACACTAAGTTTAAGCAGAAGCATGGCATATATTTTAAGCTGTGAGCTCTCAACATATACAGTAACAAAGTGGCAAATGAGGCTAAATGACTTAAAAAATAAAAAAATAGTATTATATTTGTTTTCTTTGTTTCCTCCCTGGGGTACAGGAGCTACTTACTTTTAAAACAACCTTCTTCATTACGTACTGATAATCAAACAAAATGCCAAAGCCATGGGTATTTTTTGTACATTAATTAAGAGTATCCTCTTATAATCCTGTATTTGCAAAATAAATTACAAATATGCAAAAAATTAGCATTAGGTATTATTTCTGTAACTTGTCAGGTGTCATTTTGCCTTTCTGACCTACTAGGGAATGCTTGAATTGTATTTATAATGCAGTTATTGTCTATGGCCACCGCTATCTGTCTAGAAATAGATTACAGATTATATCAATAGGTTAAAATTAATTGTATGACCTCATACCTCTAGGCAAATACAGTATATAATTATGTCTTGTCTTTTAATATATAATTATGAGTCGGTGAAAAGACAGTTGACAGCTAAGGCTGAAAATTGTGGGCAGCGCTATTGCTGAATTGTTACGAGATGTAGAGTGTTATGGTCAGATCATATAAGAAATTCAGAGTGGTTAAAACAAAACTGTCCGAATTATACTGAAGCCAGATATTACCATCCCTTGTAAAATTCTATAACAATGCTAATGTAAATTGTTTTGGTATCAATTTGACCATAATTTTGTGGCATTGTATACAATGACAAGAAATCTGTCTTTATACAATGGCTGGACATAGCTCTTTGACACGAGTAAACGAAGTACACAGATTTCAGATATAGCCAAATGATGAGCAAACTTGCTGTCCCGCAGTAAACTCTGGCACTTATTGGTGTCTGTCTTCAGTTATTTGATGTAATATTACAGAAATTAATTTTGTATGTTTATAATGTGGCCATGAGAATAGGACAGTGCTAACCACATGTCTTTCCTGAATACACAATATTAGTGGTACAAATACTAGGATCTGGGATAAAGTCCAACGAAAGTTTATACTGTAGAATGTGGTTGTGTGTTACAGTTGAAGTCTTTGTTTGTTTTGCTCTGTGTGATCTGCCTGGTAAACACCAGTTAATCTCCTCAAACAGCATCTACAGGAGATGACACAGACAAAAATACAGCCAACACTATTCTGATAGAGACAGCTTGGTTAGGAGCGATAGGAGCAATACATTAAGATACAATTGAGACAGTTTACTTATTTTAGGTTAGTATAATTTCATAGACAAGGATAAAGTCTGTAAAATCAGTGTCCTAGGACTAGCTATAACAAGAATGTGCTAGGGGCAAGTATTGTAAACAACCTGTTCTCAAGTGGTTGAAGTGGTTGAAGTGGTTGAAGACAAGTCAAGATCAATTGGGGCCACTCAGTCCTCCTTGTGTGAGAAGCTCAATGGGGTTTGCCCTTGATAATGCATAGTGAAATCAGGGTTTTAAATATTGAACACTCATGCAAACTCCTTCTTTAATGAATAGACCCTACAATTATAATGCATGTGAATGTGTCCACAGATATCCAGCCACTTAAAAGACACAAGTAAATGCATTCATATAAAAAGATCTCCACATGTGTATGCTTCCATACCCTTGGATCCAAGCGCCATCTTTTCTTTACATGCATAAAGCCATGCTTCAACTCTGCATTTACTAACTGCAGCATATGACAACAAAAAGCTGCTTCCTACTGGATGATCATGTCATATGTCAATAAGTGAAGAGCTCCCTCTGCCCTTACTGATCATACTCCAGAAATGGAGCCCATGTATGTCTCCGCAAATACCCTTGTTACAGGAGAGAAACACTAAGCAATCTGCCATTATGGGACCCCGCATCACTCAGCACAACAAGAACTGTGTCCCCGCTATTCAGTGTAGGCTAATTTATAAATGACAAATAAGCAAACAAGCAGTAAGGAAGGCTCCCATGTCACCAAGGCTGTGGGGGACACTGTTTTTAATCTACCCCTGCTAGTTTGAATGCTGCTGCTGACTGCATGCACAACTGGACCACGGGGGAGCTGAGGGAACTGGCCTGTTCTAGACCTGGGGTTGCCACTAGGTCTAGACTAGGAAATGTAGTATCTTCTTTATTTGTTTTTTATATATACATTTTCTGTGTCTTGTTTTCCAAGGTTTCCCCAGAGCTTTGTTGTTGTTCTGCATTACACATTACAAATAAGATTAACTCCTGGAAGACTGAGAATCAGTGATCCTAGGAACAGCTGTTTTATCCTTGAAGAACTCTGATCTCATTCACTGATCCTGCATTGAGAAGCAGATAGTGCTTTTGTAACCAGATACAATCAATTTCTTAAATGTAAACAAAGTGACACAAATCAATGAGAGGATGTATTCTCTTTCTGCTGCTGACGCAAGTGGTCAAAAACTGAGCTTTTGTCACTAAGAAGTACATATTTTTTTAAGCCAGTTGTTAGACTACATGAGACCTTTTATAAACATTTTATACATAAGACTTAGCTAAACTAAAAATAATAATATCTGTCTCCTACTAAATATAATTCTAAACATTTTTAGGCTTCTTACCTGTTGGCACAATACCACCCCCTAGTGGCTATCCACCACAGTGTTTACAGTATGTAGAATTAAAAAGCCATACATCTTTTTAACTTGTGTAAAATCCATTGTGATTGCTAAATACAGGCACGGGAACATACCTAGTAAAGGTAAGCACATCTGGCAATTTTTTTTTCTTGTTTATAAAAAGCAATGGCTCATTCCAATTTTGCAAATCTCCCTAGTTTTTTCAAGTTTCTGCCTACTTTGTTTACTTATCACTTTCTTACCATACCTGGTTAACTGCTTGTATTCCTTCTTTTATCTTATGGGCGCTGGCCTCGACAGTGTCCTTTCTGGCAGTAACCACCTGGGAAGTAAATTCCCAATATGATTGACCGGCATTGCAGTTACATACATTCAATGTGTATAGTCCCAGATCTCATTTTTTACTGTCTCAAATAATATTAGCAAACTAGCAACCTTATTGTCCTCAAACTGCCTGCATTAACTACATTGCATGCCTTTAAACCAAGTTCTGTATTGTAAATGCAGGGTGTCAGCCCAAATTTAGGTTGGCAAATTTTAATTCCAGTAACTGTGAACACACAGGGATAGCCTCAAAGCTATAACCACCTATGTCCTTTTAGAATCAGGTCGGAGAACACTATATAATATATTATTGTGTTTTAATTAAAACCCAATTAATGTTGTGAGCTCTTTCCCTGGAACACTAATGCCATTTGTAATATATGGCTGTAAATTACAAGTATATGCATGTGTGTATTTTTCTTTATAGTTAAACGTAGATATATGACAAATACACATATTTTCCTAGACACGCAGTACGTATATTGGTTTTGTTCTTCTTCAGACTCCCTTTTACCTTTAAATTGAAAGAGCTCTGATATAATAGGAGTCATCAGAGAGGAACTGCTCGTTACCAAGGAGACTCCCCGATGAATCCGAGAGGCTGACTGGTACCAGAGCTACACATTCTGTATCTTCTTAATTCAGAAGACCAAAACATTTTTACATGGGGAAAAGGTTTTGTTCCAGGCATCCATGGATCGTGGCTTTCTTCTTATAAACAAGGCGTGTAACCCTTTTTTGCATTCTTAACTATTTGGTTATGGATCACATATAGGGAAGAGAGAAAAACAAATCCTGTTTTTCCATGGGAAGAGAAGGAGAGAGGCAGTGATAGCAATGATAGATTTTCTCAGATCGACTACAGAAAAACACATACGTTCCAAGGACATGGTAATCTAGCTGGAACAGACAGGCAGAAAAATAATGAGATTATTGATAATCAACGAGGAAATCAACGTTATGATGCAGTGAATGTGAAATTCTTTGTTTTTATATATCCGCTGCAGTGTGGGGATTTTTTTTTAAAGTCATGTTTCTTTACTGAACACCTCGTTCTCTGATTTCACTGTTCCCTATGGATACCGGGACTAGGTCCTTTTGGGTCAGCGTTCCAACTTCCATGTTTCCTGGAGAGCACTGGTTTGATAGCATCCTTTGGAAACATACCCCAAGAAACTAAAATTTGTGTGTTCAATGAGAAGTGTTGCGAGTTTATTTTCTTAACTCTTTTATTTCCTGTGCTCGAAATAGTGTTGCTGCAAAAGGACATTCTAGATTGTTTTACAACACTTGAATTTTTCTGACAGGATACAAAAAGTTACTAATCCAACAGAAAACTAAACCTGCTACGGATGAGGGGAATTAGTCTTTCCATGGAGCACAATTACCAGTCAGCCAACAAAGGACATATAAGAGACTGTGTGGACAGAAGCAAACATGCGACATCCAGGGCTTGTTAAAATTAAGGTATGCTGCAAGCTTTTATTCTCAGATTTATATGTTTTTAGTATTAATTTTGGAACTTTGCATATGCGGACTGAATGACTAAAGCAAAATAAGGAAAGTTTCTGTTCCCTGATTGTGTTAGAATAACAAACTCTTTTAAAAGTCCTAGTGCTGTTTATTGGACAATTATCCTGTTTGAGTAAATTAACAATTTTTCTTTTTTTTTTTTTTATAGTAACTATAAAATATAGTGACTATAATTGTGGTCTAGGAATAACGAACAAAAGATAAACATTGTTATCTATATTTGCCTGCCAGATTGATTTTCAGCCTGTTATGGTGCAATTTTGTTAAGCTGAAGGGGTTAAAGCAGATATCTAGTCAGTTCTGTCTGTTAACATTGTATAGGCCTACCTCTTAAAAGTCATCATGGATTAAATCTTCTATTTTGCAAAATGATTTGGTTTGATTTGCGTTTGAGCGTTTCTGTATGTTGAAAGTAACATTGTAACACATATAGAGAGTGGTATATTCTGCCCAATCTATAAAGAATGTTTTTTGTTGGATGCTAAGAATAACATCCCACCTACAATGATAATTACCAGTAGTCTGCTAACTAGGTGGAAATTTGTTGTATTGATGCAGAGGTTGTGTTGAACCCTATACATGACAGATCCAGACAGATAAAAGTCTGTTAATGTCCTCATTAATCTAAACAAGAGGTACAGTTCACTTAAAGATGTTGTGGAAAGTATTGTTTTCAGGAATGTAATTTCCTATAACTCAATAGATGAGAGGTATGGAGCTCTGTCCTTAATGAAATCTAATCTTAGTTATCAGATGTCTGAAATGACTTTGTAGTTAGGCAAATCTTCCATATAAGTGATCGAGGGACTTGAGTTACGACACATCTTCTAAATAGAAATGTGTATTTGTGTGTATAAGACCCACCTCTTTTCATCAGGCATTCAGTCAGCTCATCTGAACGTCAAAAACTCTTATTTTCAAGTGCTTTGAGTCTCAAAGGGAGAAAAGAACTACAAAAATCAGAAATGATTATAATTTATTATTGTAATTTATTATTATGAGTTGATAGAATAAATCATTATTTGAGGCTTTTGTTAAAAAATGTTTTTATTGCATGCATGTACTAAACAAAACAGACACATTAAACTAAAAGGAACAAAGTTCGTTCAGGTGGCAGTTTTGTTACAGTGTTAGTTTTGAAGAAGTCGGCAAACAAGAGGGCATGTTTTACAGTTTATAATCTGATTTTACAATTTGATATGGTGCTCCTTTTTTTCTGATTCAGACTTCAGCATGATTTTGCAAAATATGAAAATGAGATATGTGGTATGTGTCATATCATAGTGGCAAAAATGTGAGCTTATCTGAAAGCAAATAATGCATAATAGATTATATGCATAAAAAAACATTTCTCACCCAATTGTAATCTCGCAGGAGCCCCCCTTCCCCTTCTGTACCAGTGTGTGTTAATATTATTGCCAATTTTGTACGTTTTCAATTTTAATGTTATTGTTAATCTTCATTGCTCCCTATTGTAATAGCGCTTTAGAATCTGCCTGTGCAGATTACAAAGATATGTACTGTAATACTACTCATCTCTTCTAATAAGTTCTCATTTCATTTAAGGGTTATTTATTAAACAGTCTGCTTATCTGCTTGAATTATTTATTGGTATTGAGTTGTTGTCCGTTTGACTTTACTTAACAACATTCCGTTAGGTCCCTAAAGTCAGAATTGTAACTAGTGTAAATCAGATCATCCACTGCAATTTAAATAAAGTATTTACCAGTGTGAGCATTTATGGTAATCCTTGCTAACAACCAATCTTGAAACATAATCTTTAAAAGAAGACTGCAAGAAGTGCAATTGTGTATAACATTGTAAAAATATAGACTATAGCACTGTAATAGGAATAACCAATTTATTAGTACTATGTTTGTTATCATTTGTCAAAAATTCTGTCCTGAACAGTAATAAGCATTTGTAAAAAGTTGAGGATGTCTTAGATCTGCTAATCGTGGAAAAAAAGAGGATTATTAATTAAGTCAAAAAAATCTGCAGTAACTTTACCAAATGTAGCATAAAATAAGTGTATTTAAATTTAATGTATCTTTGGGCCACATGGTTAGTTATTTATTTGGTGCTTTCCACAATAAGAAGTCTCTCTGATGAGTACTAGTGTAATGCATTAAACTGTACGTTATGTTTCCCAGTCTAGAAGTCATTTTATCAATAGCATGTAGGCTATTTAGATACTTAGCTACTTTACTTTCTGTTAAAATCTTCTATACTATGTTATACAAAAGTGTTTTGTCATCTATTACAAAGGATCTATTACATAATTAATATTTCTATTTTCTATTTAAATAATATAGATACAGAAGGAGAGTAAACAGAACCCTTGAAATTTGCTAGTAGCAATTTGAAAAGATCATGGTTCTGTTTTAAACCCTGACAGATTGTAAAAACAAGTTACAAAAAAGGGAAAAATTCACCATCTGGGATTGTGTTAGTCAGAGGCAAGATAATCCTAAATATAAAATCAGTGAGGATGTTCTGGCTAATTATTGTGGATTAAAGAACGAAAGGAATCATTCCTGTATAGTTTGAAAGAAATCAACGTATACTCTATTATAAAACTAATATTATACATTCAATGTATATTTATTAATGGTACAGCTAGCTCTTACAGTTAAGCATCCATCAAGGCAAACATATTATTTTTGGTGATCAGACATGTAGGATGGGAATAATGGCATTGTTAAATTAATTTTCAAACTGGACAATCACCATAAAATTCTAACATCTTGAATGTTTCTACTGGATTGCTTCAAGTTAATATTCAGGACCAGTGCCACTATATATATATATATAGGTATGTTTTTAGGATATATCAAACTATTAATACGGTTGTAATCCTAATGCTGTGTATGGTTCATAGAAATGAGTATATAAATATTCTTTGGTTTTTCTCAGAGCTCATGCACATTTGTAAGCTGTGTGGGACAATCCTTTACCTAATTACACCTAAATGAAACCAGCCTCTCCTCTCTGTTCACACGGCTAAGTAAATTAATTTGGATCCCTACGTTGTGCTTTTGTTGGGGAATTAAATCCGAGTAGATAGGAATCTGCAAATGTGGCAAATACTTGGCAGAAATTATTAGAGTGGGCAGACTTCATAGGAACTGGTCACTGCAGAAGACATCAAGCACCATCAAAAGTCTTAAAGAGAAACACAACAACACTTTAGTATTATTGGGGTGTTGCTGTTAAATGACATTTTTAATGCTTCTGAAGTTTTATTTTCCTGCTCTCCTAAACTATAAAATATGTTTAGCCTTGTTACTCAGCTTTGCTGTATGTATGCTATCAAGACTAGGTATACTAAAGGCTTTGTTAATGTTCATTCCACATGAAACATCCAACATGCTCGAGGGTCCCATACAATGATATTTGTGAGTTACAAAGCAGGATGGCACCGCCCATGTCTCCATCATTAGTGTAATTATTTTAATGAATGTGGGCCTCTTGCTTTTCAAGGAAGGGGCCATCCATTCATGTGACTGCTTGTAGTCTATGGCACAGTGTAGTAAATTTTAGTAGAAACTTTGTATAAGAATGCGTAAAAGCCCATCAAAGGCCACATTTTGGATATGCGTTTTGTTATTTCTGTTTCTCAACTGGGAACATTTGGTTATCCTGCGTCCACGTCCTATTTGGGTCCAATACCCTATATTTTTGAAAACTAGACACCCTAGGGTATTTCACATGATGATATTTTAATACTTTCTATTGAAATAATTCTATGACCTTCCTTTTTACACACATATTGTACTTGTAAGTATGAATGTACAGTTCCTGGTATATGTCACTGCCAAACACCTCAATATGTGTTCAGCAACAACTCCTGCGTACAGTGATATCATCCATACCCAGGTTTGTTGGGTTGTTTGGGGGCTAAAATGCCACATTTAGGAGATGCACATTTTTCAATTTGGAATTTTGACATCTCGTCATCATGTGCCCATGTCCTAGTTGAGACATCTTTGAAGCCGGCCAATTCAATTTAACCCCAGTAAACCATATATTTTTGACAAACTGGGGTATTTGAAATGGCAATATTTAAACACTCTCCATGAAATAATTCTACCACCAGCATTTGTTAAAGTTTGTGGTAGTAATATAATTCCAGGCAAAATAATGCACTATGTCTTTAAAAAATGGGCATTTAGGAAGTTTTTGGATTTTACCACTTTACCATATCCTTCTTGACTCCAAAAGGTAATCCGATTTTCTGTTTTTAGCTTTTTCCATTTACATCAGTTTCTCATTTTCCAATGTAGCCATTTTTTGTGTTTTTGCAGGCTTTGTTGCCATATTTGTACTCTATAAATGTACTCTATAAATGATGCTGCTCATCCCTCACCTTTATAATACTTGAATGCCATTTTCTTGTTAAGCCACATTGGTTATAATTTGTGCCATGTGCATTTGTTTCCCGAAAGGAACATTGATGTGTGTAATTTTGTTATGGGTGCTTAAAATTATTCCACTACATCTTCATTCATATCTTTGCCCTCAGTTTTAAAACTATCTATCCTTCTAGCCATCCTCTCCCCTAATACTACCCCTAATACTATGTTTCCCCACTGTGCTGGGGAGGCCATTCAGCTGTTTGCTAGGCAAGTCAGCCTGCGCTAGAAATGCCTCCTCTGAGATTATTTCCCCAGCATCCTCACACAAACTGGCAAACATGTCGGGGGAGAAGCATCCCTAGCTCTCCGACCCTTGCTTACCCCTTGAACAACTAACCCAGTGTTCTGCCCTATGTCCACCCTTCTGTACACTGTGCACAACCACTGCCTTCTCTATAAGTGGTAAGCTCCTCTCCATGTTTATATCCCTTAGTGCTTCCAGTTACCTTTTTAGATCTATCTATTTTAGAGAGATACTTGAAAGAAAAAAAAAATGTACTAAGACTTTCTTGAATGCTTCCTTTCTTTTCCTTTCCTTACATTCCAAAACATTTAAAGACGTTATTATACGTGGGGAGTTAAGTGTAATGGGTTCACCAAGTGAGCTGTAGTCACCCAGATGTACACTCCTGTTGTCCCTGAAATCACTTCCAGCACCAGTCAGCATGCACACCTTGAACCCTGCTAAGTGTACCCAATAAGTAGACACAAATACCTTGACTTGAATACAGAATGAATGAACATTTTATTAGACAGAATATAGCATATTTATCCACAGAAGTATCAAGACAACAGCCAGGTTTTAAACAAAACAAAAGGGCTCAATCACATCAGTACATAATTGACTTACCGTACATTCCGGCGTATAAGACGACTTTTTAACCCCAAAAAATCTTCCTAAAAGTGGGGGGTCGTCTTATACGCCGGGTACTTACCAAGCCGGAGGTTCCCACGAAGCCACCAATCTCTCTAATCACTACGCGCCGGCTATTGATGCCGAGCGCAGGGATGCCGTCATGTCCCGGCGCCCGGCATCAATTGCCGGCGCGTAGTGATGAGGGAGCAGGGAAGCCCGAGGTCTGGCACTTCAGACCTCGGCTTCCCTGCTCTCTAATCACTGCTCGCCGGCTACTGATGCCGAGCGCAGGGATGCCGTCATGTCCCGGCGCCCGGCATCAATTGCCGGCGCGTAGTGATGAGGGAGCAGGGAAGCCCGAGGTCTGGCACTTTCGACCTCGGCTTCCCTGCTCTCTAATCACTACGCGCCGGCTATTGATGCCGAGCGCAGGGATGGAAGAAAGAAGACAGAAGACAGAAGATAAGGTAAGAAATGGGGAGAAAGGGGTGAGAGTACACACTGGTGTGTGTATATATA
>VKOC01003847.1:0-41117 GCA_009364415.1 Spea multiplicata
TGGTATTTTAACCCTTTCCATGCACCAATTTTACCACCAGCCTTTGTCAAACTTTATGGTAGTAATTTTTTTTTCACATGCATTGTACTTCAGGTATAAATGTATCGCTCCTGGTATATGTCCGTGTCAAACAACACCCCAATATGTGTTCAGTAACATCTCCTGAGTGCAGTGAAACCCCACATGCATGGGTTTGTTGGGTTATTTGGGAGGTAAAAGGCCACCGTTGTGAGGTTTTTTTTGCCATTTAGACATCTGGTCACTCTGTGCCCACATTGCATATTTGGGACATCTTTGAAGTCGGCCAATTCAAATTACCCCATCAAATCATACATTTTTTAAAACAAGGCACTCTGTGGGCATTTATAATGTCAATATTTTAACTCTTTCCGTGTGGGAATTTTTTGGGAAGATATAGCGCTAATGGTAGGACTTGTGGGTAAAAAACTTTATACATCTATTTGCACTTTTTTCGTGACATTAGGGAATTATTTTTACATGTAACCATATATATCTATATATATATGTATATATTTTTTTTTTAAACTATACACTGAGGTTCATTGCCTCAATGAAGAGACATCCTGGAATGCCCCTCACCATATTTGCATATGGCTAGGGGAGGGGCGTGATTGACAGACCAGTGATTTCAGTCACTGGTCTGTCATTTAACCCACCGATGGCCGTGATTCACTATGAATCACGGGGATCAGGAGCTTGTGAAGCCCCCTCTGGAGCATTGCAGGCTTGCCTCAATGAAGAGGCAGCCTGGAAAACGCCGCGATCAATGGCAATGGCTACCACGTTCATGTACGGGCATTGTCACTAACACATTGCATCGTCACCCCGTACATGTACGTGGATTGTCGTTAAGGAGTTCATTTACATGTCTGCTTTGTGTTTAGTAATAGTAAATAATGATGAATGGAAATCGCTATTAAAATTGTTAGAATTGTAAAAGTAATTATTATTAATCTCAGGGTTCCATCACAAGACAAAGTTATTTCCTTAAAAAAAAAAATAATAATAATATGTTCTTCTTCAAGCAGTAGTGTATCAAATGTTCCAAATCTGTGCTTTCAAAAAGCTATATGTACATATTTTCAATACACACTTTAATAAGAAGGCCAGATTTTATTACACGTTCCAAAAACAAGACTTATGTACTTGTGTCTAAATGTACGGAAATTGAAAAAAAAATGTTTTTAAGTAAATGTTAATTGTAATTTTTTTTTCAGTATCTCTATAAATATTCTTGGTGTACACTTTGTAATACAGTAAAGTCATTTAAGCAAGCATGGGATAGGCATAATGCCAAGCTAGATATAGGATAAGGGCAAGTACTAAAGGAGAGTACTCAGAGGTTGGGCAGACTGGATGGGCCTTCTGGCTCTTATCTGCCGTCACTTTCTATGTTTCTATGTTTCTATGTAAGGAAAATGCATTCTAAATATATAAAGAGGTGCTGGCGCTCAAATAAAAATGAATATTCTACCTATCAATGTGTTTTTGTGTTTCGTTTTTATGTAGGATGATTTTCAACCAAACAAAAGTGACAGATTTCCTGCTTTTGGGATTTCAAAATCCATATTTTATTAATCATCTTCTGTTTGTTCTGTTCCTTGTGATCTACATCTTGACGTTAGTCGGGAACCGGCTGATTATTATGTTGGTGGCAAAGTACCAGAGTCTGAAATCTCCCATGTATTTCTTCCTCAGTCAGTTATCGGTGTGCGATCTCCTACTTACTTCAAGTATAACCCCCAACATGCTCCATGTGATAATTCATGGAGGAAGCACGATATCTGTCACTGGGTGCATCACACAATTTTACTTTTATGGTTTTTCAGCAACAGCCGAATGTCTTTTACTCACCGTGATGTCCTACGATCGTTATCTGGCAATATGTAAGCCGTTGCATTACATCTCCATCATGGATCCCAAGCTCCAAATCCACCTGTCTGTTGGGTCATGGCTTTTGGCCCTTCTTGATTTGTTGATTATCATTATTTTTGTAGGTAAGCTACAGTTCTGTGGTCCTCAAATTCTTGATCATTATTTCTGTGACCTTGCTCCTCTTCTGGACCTGTCCTGCTCAGATAACACTATTCTGGAAATCCTGGAACTTGCTGCAGCGTTTCTGTATGCCCTACTCCCGTTTGTCTTCATTATTTTTACATATATCTCCATTTTTACTACAATTTTTGGAATTTCATCCACCAGTGATAGATTTAAAGCCTTTTCCACCTGCAGTTCTCACTTGATTGTGGTGAGCATATACTATGGAACTATAATTGCAGTTTACATGACTCCTTCCCAAGGACAGTCGCTTAATGTTAATAAACTTATATCGCTTCTAAATACCACAGGAGCCCCATTTCTCAACCCAGTTATATATAGTCTTAGGAATCGGGACATTAAAAAAGTGCTGATAAAATTTCTTATGTGCTTAGTGAATAACCTTGTGAGAACTCATTTCAAAGTGAAGAACAGAGTCAAGATTTAAGCTGAAACGATTCATATAGGAAAGAAGAAGCATATAGATTTATAGTGTAGTATTCTAATATAATAGAGTCTTTGTCTTTAATGGTTGCACTCACATATATTTGAAGAATAAAGCCAGTATCTTTAAAAACCAACAGTGAAGAACTGTCAGCATTCTCCCAAAAGGTTTTAAACATAAAAACAATGATACAAAAATAAAATAATAAAAAATAATAATAATAATAATAATAATAATAAATATATAAATATAAAGTGTAGTGGTTCAATATTAAAGTGTAATCAGTCTACTGCAATCCTGCATATTGTAACACTGCACTCATGTATATTTCTGTTCATAAAGCTCCTCACAAATCAGTGATGTGGATCTTCTTTATGAATAAGAATGATGAGCTCCAATATAAAAGTGCTACGAAATTTGATGGCGCTATATAAAACAATAAATAAATACTGTGGTCAAAAAGGGATGGCTTGGGCAGGAAAGAAAAAGTGTGTCAAGAAAATGTCCCCCACACCATTACACCACCACCACCAGCCTGAACCGTTGATGCAAGGCAGGATGGATCCATGCTTTCATGTTGTTTACGTCAAAGTCTGACCCTGCCATCTGAATCCTGCAGCTGGAATTGAGACTTATCAGACCATGCAACATTCTTCTAGTCTTCCATTGTCCAATTTTGGTGAGCCTGTGCGAATTGTAGTCTCAGCTTCCAGTTCTTAGCTGAAAGGACTGGCACCCGGTGTGGTCTTCTGCTGATGTAGCCCATCGGCTTCAAGGTTCAACGTGTGATGCGTTTACATCACACAAGATTAACAAGACTTAACAATTTAATTTTAAATTTAATAATTTAAAAACTAACTAACTTAAGGTGCAGGGAAACAAGAACCATGGAACAGGACTCCAATGATGTGAGCAGATAGTCTTTTTGTATATTTTAACCTCCCTATATTTTCCCAGGCAATGTCGTCGCTACAGGGAGGCAAGGCCTAGGTTTGGACTTTAAATCCCATGCGGAGGAGAGAGAGGGGTGCGTAACAACCACTCGGCGCCCCTCATTCTCCTTGATGCGGGAAAAGAGAGAGAGGAGTGCCCAGAAACTGCTCAGCGCCCCTCATTCTCCTTGATGCGGAGGAGAGAGTGAGGCACCTAGCAACCGCTTGGTACCTCTCATTCTCCTCCTCGAGGCCTCTACCTCCATCGCGGTGCCAGCATTTCATTCTGAGCACCGGAATATGATGTCATATGTGGGTGCTCAGCAGTGAAGCAGCTGGCACCGCAGCAGAGCAGGAAGACAGAAGCCTCGTGCTCCTGTCGCTGGACCTAAAGGTGAGAGAACTACAAAGGGTAGTAGTGAGTAGGGAAGGTGAGGGAGATGGGGGTAGAAGTGAGAAAGGGGGGAGGGGTAGATATTGAGGAAGAGGGTAGTAGGGAAAGGGGAGAGAGAGAGGGTAGAAAGTGATAAGGGAGGGAGAGGGGGTAGACAGTGAGGAAGAGGGTAGTAAGAATATTGAAATAAGTAAAGAGTGTAAATTAATGTTTTGGTGCATTGTGTGAATGAGGGAGAGCATGAGTTAATATGTGGATGAATTGTCTGAATGAGGGAGAGCATGAGTTAATGTGTGGATGAATTGTCTGAATGAAAGTGTGAATTAGTGAATGACTGAAATAGTGTCTGTGTGTATCATAGATGTATAATTGTGGAAGGGCAAATATGGCACTAGCAGGATGTTTGAGCCTTGGGGACCAAGATGGCACAGGCAGAGTGTATATGGGACAACGATGGCACAAGCTGGGCTGTTTGGGGACAAAGTTGACTTGTGCTGGGCTATTTGGGGGCAAAGATGGCAAATCTTATGTGTGTTATCTGGGTGCTGGTCAGGTTCTATGTGGGCTGGCTTTGGGGTGTGCAACCTGTGATCTGCCTGTAAATTAAGGGGTTTTAACTATACCTTTAATGCTGTGTTTTTATGTGAATTCCAATTGATCTATACCTGCAAAGCTGGGTTTTTGTATTATTCTGTAGATCCATATCTGCTATGCTATGTTTCCATACATTATTTATGTGTACCTGCATATACAAGGTTTGTATGTCTTGTTCAGTTGATTAATACCTGCAGTGCTGTTTCCATGTATTTATTTGATCTATACCTGCAATACTAAGTTTCATATATTATTATTGTATACCTGCAAATACGGGATTTTTATGTCTGATTCTGTTTATTTGATCTATACCTTCAGTGCTGAGATCACAAGTGAATTTCAATTGATGTATACATGCAAAGCTGGGTTTGTGTGTTAATGTGTTGATCTACACCTGCTATCTGCAGCTGGTATAGAGGGAGTGTTTGAGATGTGAAGAGTCTGTGGATGGCAAGTAGATCTCCCCTAACCTCTTCTCCCATGCCTCTCCAATGCCTTTCTTATATGCGGTTTGGATAACTATTTCAATCTATTGGTTTTCACCTGATTGGGTGTTCAAACATGCCCACTAATGTCTTTACACGTCTAAACCCTATTTTAGGTGGTCACTGACATTTAAGCCTATTAATATATCTCAATGATCATTTATTTATGACCAATGGTTACTCTTTTTGACAATTTCCTATACCAATGAATACATGTGGTCCTTTTATATTATTGGGGTTAGCAGAGATGTTAAATGTGTTAGACTCTTTTACAAATACAAATAGTAGTGGCTGGAGGTGATCATACAAGGGTGTGGAGGCACAACATTAATCTATATTAATAGGGTGCTGGCTGGGGCATCAATACGCAAGGGGCATAAACACTAAGGGGGGTATAACGACAATGCAGTGTGAAAAATCCATCCTCGTGTAGATGTCTGTGAAGTAGATTGTGTCCTGCTGTTTGTGTGTTTTTGGTTATCAGTGTAGCAGAACCTGTACTGGGGTGTGTGTGTGTGTGTATAGATGTTGGTGTGGCAGAGCCTGTCCTGGTGTGTGTTTGGGTGTTGGTGTGGCAGAGCCTATCCTGGTGTGTGTTCGGGTGTATGGCTGACGTTGACACCCCGAGGAGGGGCCAGACATGCCGATATCCGTGTTGCTGAATACCTCAACATTGAGACATTACAGCAACACAGTTTAAGTGAAGAAATGAACAGAGTGGGCAGAGTGGCATATAGGAGGGTTAAAAGGCATATCTGGGTGACAGAGTGCCATATAGGGGTATAAGGCATTTCTGGGTGGCAGAGTGGCATATATGGGGTATAAGGCATATCTGGGGGCAGATGTGCATAACTGGGGGCAGGTTGGCAAATAAAAGGAGTTTTTTTAAAAAAATATGAAAAAATAGTTTACATGTGAATTAATATTTACTAGTAAAAAAAAATTCTTATAGGGTAGTCTCATATTTAGGCTTTTTCTTTTTTTCCTAAATTAATATTCAAATTAGGGGGGGTCGTCTTATAATACTGTGCAGCCACACAAAATACTTACACTGGCACACAGAAATTAAGAGTCTCATCAAAGTACTTCCCATCTGGACAGTTGCAACCTTCAACACACTCGTCAGTGCAGACTTCTCCAGCAGATAGAGAGGAACAAGTCCGCCCACAATATGAGGTGCACTGGTGGTATAACATCCCATATCGACATATAACCCCTGAAGGACAGAGTATGGGCACATGTTGAGCATGTTTATTTCCCTAAAACAGAAACAGCCACAAACTGGGCTATGCCACAAACATTTTAATGTGGTCAGCAGACAGGGAGATTTTAGGCTCCATTAAGATGACATACCGCAAACTGCAGGCAAGTATCTGGACTATGATACTTAAATATGGATGAATTTCTATCATTTCTCTTTATCATGTTTTTAGTATGTCTAAATATATTAATTGAATATTCTGTTTTACGTATGTGTTAGTGTCTCTGCTCCACAGAGAAGGATTTTCCAACAAAATTAGTTATAATGAGGGAATATATATATATATATATATATATATGCGTGGAATAATCATGAGGTTATTCTGAATATAAGACCAGGGAACAAATAAGGTCTCATTTTTTTATACAACATGAACAAATATGGATAGACAAGATGCAAGAATGGTTCTTATGGCCTGTAAAATGAAATGTTTTTTATATGTAAGAAAATAGCAGGAGGCATTAGACATCTTGTCAGGACTATCATCACTGAATTAATTCCTGTATACTTTAAATGACATATAAATGTAACAGTATATTCATTAGGAAACCTTGAATGATCTTCACATTCTGTTTCATGTAGACTAGAGCCACATTAATATTCCACTGGATCCTAACCAGGGTGAATACAGTTGAGACGCCGTTTCAAATAAACGTAGTATCTGGGAACATGACTGCAAATATTATAGAAAATTCAAGTAATAGTGAATTTAAGGGAATGTTTGTTACAGACACACTGATACACTGTTAGGAACACAGAGCAGGACAAGTACACCAAGGTGGAAAAGGCTTCAGAAGACAATGAGAACATAGTCCATCTTAGAGGATGTTGCAAATGCCCTATAGCTCTTTTGGATAATAGAGAAATTCTAGGAAGTTTGTGACATTTGTTATACAGAGACCTCCCCCATGACACAACTCATCATTATATCTATACCCAAAATATACACTGGATATTGAATGTCTCAATACTTTAAAGTTAAAATGATGAATGCTTAATAAGTGGTCTGTATTGATGCACTTTGGTATCTTAATTAGCAGTATATATGAAACTGCATATCTAAGCCTACTCCAAACATTCACACTGATGGAATGTAACGAAATACAGCTTATTTTTATATCGCGCCTTCAAATTCATATGGGCTACCTCTGCTGCGGTGCCAACTGTGTTATCACTTAATTGATTTACTAAGAATACGATTAAGGATGATCTTAAAACAAGGGTGGGTGACCAATACAGTCCTATCACACAAAATATTCCTACTCACCACAGAATGACACTTTTGACCTGAAATTGACCATGATGCCATGGTTGTTGCAGATGTAAGCATAGTGGGCTAGTGCGTTGCACAGACAGTTGCTCCCACATTTGCATGCATCAAAACGACACAACTGGTAATATAACCCAGGGCTCACATATGAATGGCATGGCGCAAACAGTTCTTGGTTGATAACATCACAGTACATAGCATATCCAACTGAAAGACAATAATCAATAGAACATGGTAGATTATAAATAAGATAATCCACTGGGATGTATGATGATATATAACGTATAATGTTAATATAAAATGAATATAATATTCTGTCAGACTGTGGTATATATTTCACAAAAGTTTCAACATTTCTAAACTATTAATGTTATACAGTACAAATATGCTATACGTAACCACAATATGTAAAGTGATTTTAGTCGTAACGTGTTATCTGACCACTCTCCCTTGTTCTTACTTATTGCTGCTAATAAAGCCATGTGGCAAACAGTAACATAGTCATTTAGGTCTTACCATTTTGAATGCTGATGTCACATGGATCCACTATAGGAACATTTACTGGTGTTAAGCAAGCTGAAGATATCTTCCATGCATTGGCGTGAAGCTGAGCAGTTCCTTCAATCATACCTGCTGGAGAACTAATGAAGGAAGATACCAAATAGATCCTACATTAATTTGTTCAAATTCAAATGTCAAATAAATTCAAATGATTGCAGTTACCAGTACCCCACTGACTCTTGTTAATTCATCATGGATTGCTACTGGCATGGAGTGGGAACTCCTGAAATACATTTCAGCAAGATTGGTGGAAGCATTTCCAACAGCTTCACCATGATATATAACCTGGTTGTAATGATGGTGGCAAGTGTTCTACTGTATTGCACAGGTAGGCAAAGTTTCCACACACAAATAGAAATGGAAATCATAGGTGGTTATGGGGCATTTAGTAAAATACCCATCACCATGCTTGTTGTTGCCTAGCCTTGATGGCTGGTGACTCACAAAAAAATAGACAAATGCATGCAAGGGAAACAGGATAATATGGGGGCTAGTGAAGGAATTTAATAATAAATGTACTTAAAGTTGTCACGCTTACAGAAAGTCATCTCTAAGGTTGCCATTAAAGGTTCCACAGAGACCTAGAGTTCGCCGCTTCCAGGTGCTGCTGGCCTGAATGTAAAGCCTGTCTCCACCTTTGGCAAACTGAATCCTTATTCCAAATTTTGTCTTTAATTGCACAAACATAGATGACAAATTCCGAACCTCAATATCCCCTGTGGGACAAAGAAACTGTGATTGAGTCAGGGAAACTTTTGCATAATATCATGATTTTCCAAAATGTATCAGTGATTCATTTTTCCCCACAAAAATCTTACCATTCAAGATAAGGCCTTGGTTTGTTCCGAAATGGACTTCACCGTCACGGAGTATAGTTACTTGTTTAGTTATATCTTCATCTAACACCAGTGTAATTGACTGGATACAAGCATGGTCAAAATTCTGAAAGAGACAACATACATTTCAGGCTTTATTTTAAATAATGTTAGAATAAGAACCTATTTACCGTGTCTTTTTATTTATCCATTTCCTAAGCTTTTAATGACTGCATTTTTCTGCTTTTTATTCTGCTTTTTATTAACCTACATTTCATCACCAATAAATGAGGATGCTTGGCATTTTTTAATCGGCAACTACTATTAAAAAATGCATTTGATACAAGTCTGCCATGTTAAACAAATTAGGGTAAAATAAAAAAATTTAGGGCTTTATTGGGTAAATTGTCTCCTAAATTCTGTTGATCCACACGCCCTAGTGTATAAATTAATATTATGGGACTTACTTATACAAATCAGGCAGGCAAGGAGCCCCACACAAAGAGCCTTTGTTAGTTACAGTGAAATTCTTCACTCCACTTTAAACACTTGGCTGGTAGCCTCCTATTTGTATGTTCTCTCACTAGCCTCAAAAGACAATGGGCAGGAGACTGCCCAGTCTAATGAGAGCTTTCATTCATCTGCTTGGTAGTAAATTAGATCATTCCCTGCCAATCAGAAGAATGATGTATCTTATTAAGACACCTGTTTGTGTTGTAATAGAATCGCGTACTTGTGCAACCATGCAAAAGATATCCAAGGAATGACTGAATGTTAACACAGAAAGTATTTGGTATTCTTATGGGAAAAAATAGCTATAGGTAAACCAAAGAAAACTAAGTTTAAATGAAAAACAAAATATTTAAGAAAAGTCTGGGCAAAAACAAATTCAGAAGCAGAATTGGTGACAACTGGCTACAGGTAATATATGTTGATAAGACACCAAATTATTACACTGTGCCTGTCATCTAATACCAAGTTATCCAACTAGCAGCCTACAAACCCCTCATCCCTCTCAAAATATATTGGTTATTCCAACCTATTTTGAAAAAGCTATAAACTCTCCTGTACTACATTATTAACTTTGTAGGTTCCAACCACAAACTTAATGATGGTATACAGCCATTAACCCTTGAAAAACCTGCAAAAAATATACATGTTTAATATCTAGAATGTACTTATTGATTTAGATGTCAGTATTTAAAAGTTCTCAGTTTTTTTAATGTTTCAAAACACATTTAAACAAATCTGAATATTGTATCTAATATTGTATCCAAATGTTAATGAATCTAAGAGAGGACTAGACAGGAGCTTAGCCCTAATAGGGGTTAGTTATTCCCTAGGGGCAGAAATCAGTCGACTTGTGTGTTAGGGACATCTAAAGAAAAATCCTGTTTGAATTTCGTCGGTGCTTTCATTGTAACTCACCCACTCTCATTCACACTCTCTCACACTCATGTTCATTCTCTCTCACGTTCTCTCGGAATGTCTTCCTTCCATCTCCACCGACTGATTCTGTGTCCCTATCTCAGTGCCACACAGGCCTGCTTCTTATTTTGCATCATCTTGTTTTTCTGTCTTCTTCTTATTGTCTTCTTTCTTTGTCCACTGCTCCAAAAAGTCTTCTTTCTTTGTCCCCTTCTATGTAAGCATGTAAGCATGACCTCCCGGTGAACTTCCTCAAGTTGGTTCTGTTCTTTTGGGGAAGTTCATTGTGATGTTACTTTGGCTAAAAGGGTGGAGCCTTCAGTCATGCTCTCTACCCATTTCCTTCAATCAAGGGATAAGATGTGCCTGAAAAATCCCCCATTTTGCAAAAGTTCACTCTCAGGGGTGAGAGTGTGCCTTGAAGTTCCGAAATTTAGCCGTAGTTTACAGAAGGTCATGTCCACAGAGAAGCAGACAAAGAAAGAAGACAAGAAGGTGCAAGCGAACAAGCGGGGCCGCACAACATGGAGACAGGGACACAGAAGCGATCGGCGGGGAAGGTAGGTGGGCATTGTGAGAAAGCGTGAGAGAGAGTGAATTAGAATATGAGAGAGTGTAAATGAGAGGTTGAATGAAAGTGTGACAGAGCATAAAAGAGACTGAAGGAGTGTGAATAACAAAAAAAAATCTGAATGTAAAAACTGAATTTTATCTGAAACAAATGAACAGGAAATGGAATTTGTTGTCTGAAAACCAATGATAAATGCTAAAAATTTGTCTGAATTGTTTTTGATCCATTTGCACAAATCTGGAAATTAGTGCAAGTTCATTCAGACTTAAGTCTTATTCACAATGATCTGTAATGCTGAAAATAAGATTTAGCTTCATAATTTAAAATAAACCTGCCCTGTACAGGTTATATTCAATAAGGTTGCCTATACCTCCCATCTCCTGATCTTGCCACAATCAGCTTTCCCCAAAGAAATGGACTAACGTCAACACAAGTCTTTAAGATAGCACTACCTAATAAAATCCCAGGGAAACAAGTTGGTTATTACCAACATTATTACAAATGATTGCTTTAAAAAGAAGGTGTCAAACTCTTCTTACCTGATCACAAGACGCCTTTTGCAAGGTGATGGTAAATTTATCTTTTCCAATCCCTTTCACAAGAATATACTGACACATGCCCAAGAATGTAAAGTAGCGACCATCAAAGGTTGTGAAATGAGAGTCTCCAACTACTGAGCATTCAGCTGGAAAAATATAATACTTAGTCAGATGTCAGTGGCATAGTTCTGAGTTTTTAACTATACTTACACCTTATAAATCTGGGAAGAGGTGGTCTGTTTGCATTGTTAAAGCATTGATTATCCCCTGCTGGGCAGAAAATTAGCATGAGTGTGTATATTAACATGTAGTGTGTGTATTGGTGTTTGGGGTTATCATGCCTGTGCATGAGTGTATGGTGTTAGCATGTGTATGTGTAACTATAAGATGTTAATGTTTGTGAGCATGATGTTAGCATGTGAGTGTAGTGTTATCGTGTGATCCAATGTCAGCATATGGTGTTGGAGTGTCAAGCGTGGACCTAGGGTTAGTGGCAACTGGAAGGGTTAGTGACACCTGAAAGGGTGTATTAGTTGTAGGGGGGCTTGAAGACATACTGCATCCAAATTCTTGTTTTCATATTTGTTTAATATCAGCAGCTAATCCAATCTACCTAAACTATATTTAATTTCAATTTTTTGTATTACAAATGTTCAAATTCTAAAGAAAATTACCTGGACATTCATGTTCAGTGCAATTCCAAATACCTCCAGCACAAACACTGCAAAATACAATTACAAATGTTTTCAAACTGCCCAAGCTCAAAATACAGTAATTACAGTATTTTGTATAGGCTACATCTATCGTCTATTTAACTGTCTGTCTACCTATTAGTGTTAGCACATGAAAAAGCAGGAAAGAATGTCATATTCAAGTCATTAGCCTGGTTTCTCCCATGTTGTAAAGCATGTGTTTTTGGGAAGGACCTTCATATACATATTTCCTAGGGTGCTTTAACCCCCAGGGACATGCCTGGTTAAAAGACAGGTAAGGATACTTAAAAATACATAAAAGACCCACATCTGCAGCAAAATCAGTTGTCCCAATAATCTCTGTCCCCCCAACTGCTGCACAATATTATGAGATTCTAGACAAATGGTGATCATGATAAGAAGCATTACAGTCCAAAGCAGTTGATGTGAAAGCTAAGGGCAAGCCCTACCATAGTAGGTGTCGTGAAATTCAACTCCCATACTGCTCAGAATAAATTGAAGCAGATGAAGTACTTTGCATGCCATGTTCAGCATGACAATATGGTTGGCACAAATAGGCAAGCGTCTAAAAGATTCACATAATACTCCTTTGATATTATTTGTAGCTTTCTAGGCTAGTAACAATAGATGTTCTATTTTCTCATCTCTGTTCTTAAATGACCTCTTCTCTACTGAGTTGTACACCTGTTATCCAAGAAGCTGTAACAAATTAGAGTCAGGAGGATGCCTGGCACAGACTGGCACTGTAAGTATTAAGGGATTATGAACATGATAAATTAAAACAGTGGAAATATGTTAATAATAGAAAAGAGCCAGTTTTTCATCGTCTTGTGATTGTTGCATTTACAATAATAATAAGTAGTTCTTATTAGTAGTAATAATCAGTAGTTACCACATGCTGCATTCTTGCTCAATCTTAGAACCTGCTGGGTAGGCTGTGCCATGGTAGATACATGGGCAGCTACTGACTGGAACACACGTGCCATTGTCCAGAATAAGACCTTAGATATACATATGAAATACAAGTAAGGAACATTCAATTTAAACAAAGTAAGGTTATCTACAGAAATGTATCTGCCATAAAATTGGTTTTGCACTACCTGCATCAAAATACAATAGTGATCTAATTTTTAATATGTTAGTTAATTTATTAACGTTTTTAAGCTAAGTATGTGCAAAAAGAACAGATCATTTGTAAGATGTCCTTTGGTACGAGTATAATTGATTTCCTAACCTTAAGGCAGAATGGAACAGATGCTCATCTGGCCTTATGCAAGGTACATAAAGCATGGTCACTTTTCACAATATGTGTGGGCACAGTCATTATATGCCACCCTGTTTGCTATGGTCTGTGGCAGGGCCCCCTACTTATGCAGTAGTTTAGGATGTTACCTTGTGGATAATCCCTCCACACATTAGATAAAATTGTCAGCTTAAAGGGACTGTATATGTAACCTGCCACCCAAGAGATTGCTAATCCATACCCTGTTCCCTGCAGTGTGAAAGTAGGAATAACGCCAAGTTCTATTCTTCAAATAAAATATATGGTTTTGGAGATATTAGGTGCCATAACTTATTTTGCACCTGATCACCACTCATAGCATCCCTACTCAAGTATTTTGACATGTTTGTTGTAGAGCACTAAATGTCCCAGAACAAGCAATCCTCCCCAGTCAGTAAAAATACCCCTTGAGCTAGCCTGGCATTGTGCAATATGCATGGCCTGATATAATTTGTATGTAAAATATTACCATCTGGGCAGTAACAGCCATCAAGACAATGCAGGTTGCTTCCTAGGCATTCTTTTTCATACGTGCAAGTTGGTGGACAACAGCTAATACAGTCTCGGTGAACAAAGTTGTCTTCACACTTTTCATCTGCAATGTATAGAATATATATATAGTTGTATAAATTGAAATAACATTTTGCTGATATATTTGAGCCAAAGTGGTTATGTCACCTTTCAGTTTGTGGCCTCATTATACTGACCTTTAGAAACTGCGTGCACTTCAGTTTTAAAAACTGCATACCTCCCAATTGTCCATTTTTTGGAGGGACGGTGCCTTTTTGTGGCCAAATCCAAATGTCCCTTTTCCTCTCCTGTTGTTCTTATTACAGAGTTCAGAATGTTTGCTGGGTAATGGGTGTACCACAGCCTTAAAAGTCACAATAATGTGTATAGAATTATGTGTATAGAACTAACATAAAATGTATTTGTATATTAAATGATGTTTATAAATGCATTGATCATGTTCTAAATAAAGAGTAGGTCACAGAGTCCCCTAAAAGACCTGTCTCTAACAATGCTTTTAACCAAACCTCTTTCTTATGTCATTTGAAATATTGAGAACCATGGAATGATATTACACAATATGTTTGGAGATGTTAGAAAATAGAGATGTATTCATTAGGTACACTAGGCAGTAGATACCACACCACCTCTTCCACATGCTAGTAGCAAGACTACCTAGGGTTCTGTAGCCAGGAGGCAGGAGCTCAGCATGGTATCATTCGGTATTATTATAAGTGTTGAGCTGATTTTATTGTTAAACTGTATAATAACTGACTCACCACTCACTCCTTCTGAAGGAATTTTGACTGGTGCACCTTAAACCTCCTTCATTTATAACCAGCAACCCAGTGGGTTTCTTTGACATGCCACACAAACAAAACATGAAACTGTGCCACCTGAGGACGAGCCACATTGACTACACAGTATACAGCACAAATCCATGGCCATTGTTTGTAATAGCGGCTGGAGCTGTTTAAGTGTAACCTAACCGATATATATATTCAACATGTACTAATTATGCATAGTGAGAGTCATCGGATTGTGCATAGTAATTTGTAACATTTAAAATCATACATACTGCATGCAGGAAAATCATCCCTCCAGTCACGTATTGGGAAGCCAGAATGGGAACATGAGCGTGCATACTCCATTATAGCGTGACAGTATGTTTCTTCATCATCATGTCTAAAGGCACACAAAAATGTTTTTGTATAATGTTTTGTATATTGTTTTGTATAATCTTTAAGAATGAAAGTCATATACAGTACAATTAAATCATAAAATGATGAGTATTTAACTGTACTACATTTACTTACTACATGTTCTACACATTAAAAAACAAGTTGATTACTTGGGAAGTTGATCCAATCATAAATTCATTAAAGAACATTGGAGAGTTATTTCATCAAGGCTGGTTGGAGGACATGCCACCAACCGAAGTACCATACATTGTGTTACCGATTTTTCACATGTTCCAGAAATGTATTTCCATCTGTCTTGGTTGTGTTCATGCTTGAAACATACTTGAAATATACTTAAACATCACCTTTAAAATATGGTGCAAATACAGGCCGGAATCCCATGCCTAAAACCATGAGAGCCTAAACTCTGAAATTCACTCGAGCCTAAACTCTGAAATACACTCGAGCTTGTTCAAATACGTAATAACACATTATGGACCTCTCAGGTCATAATTTTAGGGGATTTATTTCTTTCAAGTTCCATTTACATATGTTCCATGAAGCAGAACATCTCAATTTAAGTTTGTCACTTACTTGCAGAGGTCATTCATACAGCTGGCGATATAAGGATATGGATCTATAGTCTCATGGCAACTCAGAAAAGGGAACTGTAGTAATACTTGGCATTTGACGAACACATCCTGCATATAAATCACAGAGACATACGTGGAATATTCACATAATTCACATAATATCGCTTTAACAGTGCATTACTCTTATATTATCCCATGTTAAGTCTACATGGAATTAAGTAACCTCCTTCCACATTAGTTAAATGTAACAGTTATCATTTCTAAACCAATTTATGAAATCTATCAATAGCTTCTGTTTTGTTTGTCAATCAGTATAATTATTTTGGGAAGTATTTAGTATTTAGCATAAAAGAAAAAAGCACTTAAGGTTACAGGGTTACCCCTCAGACTGTTGCACGATTCCACTAAAGGGCTGTCTAAATGCTATCTTTTAACAATAACAAGTTACAGATCCACTTGACAAAGCAATACCCTGCAATTAATGTATGAAAATAAGGAGTCTAAACCTATATCATTAATCACATATTAGGGTTTAATCACTAAAGGGAGTGTTGACAGGACAGTTTGCGGAAGAGTTATGTTCCAGCTCATTTATTTCACTTTTCATTGCTGTATAAAGAGCCACCCACTGCCTGAAGAGCATGGCCCAATGTATATAATTTATAGAAATCACAGAGTTTCTTACAAATTGAGTTATGCATGTTAAAGGGCCAGCTCGAGATAAATTTGCTAGCTTTGGCCCTTCATAATGAATAATAATATAATAATTCTCTTGATGCGCCTATCCCATACAAGCCACTTACAAGTTGATGTTGACTTACCTCATGAGTTGTTTCATGAGAACATGGGTTGGGGTAATCAGGGGCAGTCAATACACAGGTGGGTTCCTCTGGGGTTTCGATGTGCCAGCTGTTTGCAAACATGGCAATATCTTCTGTAAATTCCCCTGCTGTACATCAAAGTTCAGTATTAGCACAGGAAGAGAAGACAGCTCATTCCTAATTTTATCTCCATGTACTCATTTTAGTTAATGTTATACTTCTAATGCTAAACTAAATACCCACAGACAATATGACTATGACGAACTTTTGTTAGTTCGGATTAATAATAATTGAATACCACTTTGGCACATTGCTGAACTGCTATAAAAGTAAAACACAATTGAACAGTAAACTTGCAAAGAAGTTATAGTGGTTTTCGCAGAAATATTGTTTCTTGAGAAGGTAATTATTTTTGTATGGCTAAGATAACAGAATAAAACAAGTATAAGAACTAGGTAACAATAAGAAGTTGAAATCCTTCCTTGATTTTGTTATACTGTTTAGTAACAAATTACACTATTGTTATGTTTAAAACCAACAAAATCAATTTCAAACCATTGTGAAATCAATGAATACCTCGGGGTTCTGAGAACCCTACAAAGAGTTTACTTTCTCTTCAGTGAAGTTCATGGTTTCATGCCTGCTCGGATGTCACCAGTAAAGTGAAACAGAGACAGTAATACAAGCTAAGGTTTGCTTTCAAACATACGTCCAGTTTAAACAAACACTGGGGTTCGGAGGAAATGCAAAAATATTCTTAAAACTCACTCCAGCTGCCATCATCTAAACTTACTGTGCTGGATTATCAGGTCATCTGACCAATTGCCATTAAAATTTCCACACAGGCCACAGACTTTTCCTTTATGATCTTCTGTCAGTTTAATATATACCCCCGAGCCTCCGTCCCATGCAAGGGAGAATCCAAAGGTCGTTTTTACGAGAATGTAATCAGCCAGCCTCTCAATGAAGACGTTCTCGATGGTCTGGGGGAGCAACAATCTGCCAAATATATGACCATTACAACACATCTTAGTAACATGACAAAAACAACCAAACGCAAAATGTTACTTTATGTCTGTCTTATGAAGTCCATGAAATATTTGAATGGAGAGTGTTTATGAGGAATACAATTGTGTGAGGAACATCCAAACCTACTAACAAGGTGATGTTGCTGAAGACATTTTTGTAATGTCAAAAGTCATACACCATGGCAAGATAAATGCAATGTTGAGGAACGCAGACACAGTGGTCAGCCACGGAAACTTGGTTCAGCAGATGAGACACATCATGCTTACTTCCCTTTGCAATCATTTGACGTCCAGCAGGGCCATCATCTCTGTATTGGCAGAAAACAGTGGGACCCTGGTATACCCACCTTCTGTCCAGAAAAGTCTGGTCAGAATTGGTCTTGATAGAAGACTTGCAGCCAAAAAGTCATGATGTAGAAAAAAGGCCAAGCGACTCAAGTATTCCTGAAAACTGGGTGAAGTAAAATGGCAGCAGGTGCCCTGGACTTAAAATTGCAAATATTTGGTTGTAGCAGAAGGCAGTTTGTTCACCAAAGCGGTAAAAGAATGAGTGTTTGCCGTGAAGCATGGTGGAGGTTTGGGGCTGCATTTCTGCAAATTGAGTTTTGATGTGGATTTGTACAGAATTAATGGTCTCTTCAATGCTGAGAAGTACAGGCAAATAATTATCCATCATGCAATACCATCAGGGAGGCATCTGATTGTCCCCAAATGTATTCTGCAGCATGAAAATGACCCCAAACATTAAGTCAAAGTCATTAAGAACTATCTTTAGAGTAAAGAATACTGGAAGTTATGATACGACCCCACAGAGCCCTGATCTCAACATCCTTGCATTGCAAGTCTATCTTGCATTACATGAAGAGAGAGAGAAGCAACTGAGGCTACCTAAATCCACAGAAGAACTGTGGTTATTCTTCCAAGACATTTGGATCTACCTCCCGAGTTCCTTAAAAAACTGTGTGCAAGTGTACCTAGAAGAATTGATGCTGTTTTGAAGGCAAAGGGTGGTCACACCAAATGTTGATTTCAAGATTTTTTTTCTTCTGTTCACTTTTTGTTAAAGGATAAAAATACACTATTAACATGTGTTTAGAAGATTCCTTACCGTATACCTCCCTTTCTCACTTCATACCCAGAGATGGTAATGTCTTCTTGGCTTGAAAAAAACATACTGATAGACCGTGGACATGAGTACACAGAGCCATCACAGTGAGGACTGTTATGAACCTTTAAAATTAGAAAAGAGCTTAAGAATTTGGGCAGCCAAAATTTACTATGGAATTTACATTTCAAACTTTAATTTATCGATGCTGCTGTAAATAAGAATTATCCTTCGATCTCTTATAGAAGACCATTAAACATTGTCTCAATACTAATCATTCAAATGTTTTCTCACAGTATGCATGTAACGCACATTAAGTATCATTATTCAGACACAATCAGTAGTAAGCCTGAGAGTTCCTTGTTGTCTAGAAAAATGTCTTTTTAGTAGCTATCAAGGTCTATACTGTTGTGTTGATTAAACCTTATGTTTAACAGCAATATATAATAAGACTATATAAGATATATAATATTTCACAAACTATAACTAAAAACAAACACATACCCAAATAGTATAAAGAGGCACTGTTTCACTACAATCCCTGGCAAAAATGTAAGAGCAGTTTCCAGGAAAATAAAAGTAGATGCCATCAAATGTTTCAAAATTGTATTGGCCCCATGATTTGCAGATCCCATCTCTGTCTTTGCCTGTGTTTGGGACTATGAAAAATAGTAACACATTTTAGAACCTGGTGCGAGCAACAAAAAATCATATATCGCTAGCATCATTGTTTCAGCCAAAGGTTTCAAGACTATTGGTAAGGATGAGTAATTATTACGTTTGTGTTAGTCACTGCAAATTTCCAAAATGGCTAAAAACTGGCTAAAAACTGATTCTTTGAAATGTCTCTTACTGGCTTATACGCAAATTCCTGCTTCAGTGAATTAAACTCAGTATATCTATACTTTTCTCTGAATTATTGAAATTGTACTCTAGAAACAAAAAGAGTGCATCGGGATGCCTAACTATACTTAATAAAATTATAATTTGTCTTAATTCTTAGAAAAACTTCACTAAACCAACTATCTTCAAATGTATCTGGCCAGAAAATTGCATTTTCAGCAGCAGCTAAATATCCTTCAAATAAACTCTGGAACCGAGCTGGTTTGTGTAAGAATTACCAAACTGGCATCTGCGTCCTTGTGCCTGAAAGGTCTCACAGTCACATTCCCCAGCCTCCGTACAAATTGCTCCATTAAGACAGCCATGAGGGCAGGATTCTGCGGGAAAACAAATACATTGTAGAGTGTCTGTTTTCTGATTTCTTGCTATATTAAGGAAATAAAGGAAGTAATCTAATCATTCCTGAGACATTTTCAAAGGAGACAAACCTGAAAAATAACCCTCACTGTCCTTCATTGCATAGACTCTATCAACACCATAGCAATCCAGGCTTTGAACCGATCTACCAAGTTGATTATTCTACACCGTGGGATTTATCTATCAAACTGCAGTTGAAGTTCCTGATGTAGGTCTAGTCTAATCTGAGTCCTAGTTCAGCCCGTACCGTATATGAACCATGATCAAGATTCATTTGTATGAAACACCAAAACTGCAGTAGGCTTACTAGATCGGGGATCTTTTCTGCCGTACCATTAGTTCTCAAAGTGTGTTAATGTTATTGTCAATATTGTATATTGTCAATTTTAATGTTATTGGCCAAATTCGCTGTTGTAATAACTCTGCAGAATCTGCTAGTGCTCTATTAAGATTATTAGATACACATTATTATCAAACATTTTGAAAATTCTAAACACAGTGACATGCATAGAAAGCCTAGGTCGAAACGTAAACAAAGAATAAAGAATAAAGTTATGGTTTTGTTTTCCTACTTCAAAGTAGTTTTCGAGAAATTTGGATGACTCTAATAAGGTCAATAACCAGGAAACCAGGTTTGTTTGCAGGTATATTATAAGTTTCTATATGATGTAAAATAAGCCAGCACTTGCCTTCTTTTGGTATTTGGACTTCTGTAAGAACCCGATGAATCCGAGCTCTGGAAAAAGGTGTTCCATAGTCCTGTTACAGGAAAATCGGATAAACAAACAAGCAAATAATATTCAATAATATCAAGCGTGAGTGGCCATTTTCCATAGCTATCTGAATATCACATGTTTTTTATTGATACCTATTGCAGTAAATATTTTTCATGATTATATTTAAAACATTGTTCGAAAGATTTTTTTTATATATTTCTGTTCCACCTAAGATGTAACAAACAGTTTTGTGTGACATGTCTGACAGTTTGAATCAAAAATGCCAACTCAGCAACAATTAGTTTTTATTTAGAAGGGTAACTCGTATTGTGTATTTAGGATGGTCTCCAAAATAAAGATTTGTTTTACGTCTAAACACATGATATTAAGTAAAATCAAGTGATGTCTTTCATTAAAGTACAATTTATTCTAAATAATAATTATTATTATTATATAGGTCCAGTATTTATATGGTGTTTAACAAAGTAGGGTAAACTTAGGGATCCTGTTTACATGCGTACAATCTTTTGTAAATTTTACCCAAAAACATACACTGTCTTTGTTATATTAGGTGTATTATATATTTTTTTTTTTGAATATCAGACACAACATATTCAAGTCTATGAAAATATCTACAATTAACAATGTGATGCATTCTCTGGTCAAATGTTAGATCTATAGGAAGAGTGAAGTAAATTTCAACAGCTGGCTAAGTGAGACAGTCGAAGTTTGAAAACCAAAGTAGGTATCAAAAACGGGATTGATCCTGCCCGCGCTTTTACCTTTCTCTGTCACGAGACAAAGGCTTCATTGTCTGCCTAAGACTCGGTTCAGAGGCAAGTTTTTCTCTCGAAGGTATAACCTACCTCTGCTGTTAAGAGATCTCTTTTCTGGCGAATTGCATTAAACCCGTTTCTGGAAGAAAACAAAAAGTATCTTGTATTTTGAAAGGTCTAGGAGGAATCTGAATAAGCTATTCCTAGGGGAAAGAGTTTTTTTTCCTGATTTCCATCACCTATCAAAGAGGCCTTTCTTGGGTTAACATTTAAAAGGTAACTTGTATGTGCACAATCTCATCTTTCACAATTGACGAGAGCTTCACAGATCTCTGAGCTGGAGAATGAGCTGCTTGCATTTGGAAAGCACCTTGGATTTTTTTTTTTGTTGGCTCCGGACAAAGTCAGCCTGTATTTCATTTTAACTAGACTTTGTAACATGTTTGTTGTCCGAAAACCTTCCAGAAATGTTCTACATGAAGCATTTGGCCACAGGGTCCATTTGCCAAGACATATTATTGATTTCGTTTTATGATGTACACAAAATGCCAACGAAGAACACAAAATATTATTTCTATTTCTAAACACAATAACATTGCATTCTCAAGATATTGTTTTTAGTATGACAGCAAAAAATCCATCAAACAAATAACCTCCAAATTGCATTCTGTGTGGTATCGTGTTGTGTAGAACTATTGTCACGCCACAAGATTATCCATTATCCATTATAAGTCATTTGCAATCATGTCATTAATTAAAGCAAGAGGGTCTGCTTGAGAATTGCAGCTCTAATTATGCTTTATTCATTATTATACATCGCCAAGGCAATGAAGAGCTGTGCTGACCCTGTATAGAGCAGAATCCAGCGTGTAAAGTGACTTTCAAGAATTCTCACACATGCTGAAACTGCATCTCTCCTGCAAACTCTGACTTTAATGAATAAATCTCTCAAATTGTGCTCTATAATTACAGGATTTGGCCAAAATTAGATAAATGATACGCTTACTTTGATGTTGTTTCTTTCGGAGTTGAAGGTGATGAGAGGGACCCTAGAAATTAAAAATCTAATTAGATTTCATCAGTACAAAAAGTAAACACTTGTTTCTTTAAAGAAGAAGCAGCTTTTCAGTTTAATTTCTATTTAGAAACAAGGCTGCCCAGTGTCTAAAGTCGCTAAAGGGATGTCTTAGCATCAACATATTGTGGGAAACCTTGTTATTTATGTGATAAGACATTAGTATTTTCAAAACGTATATATAGTTTGTCCTGTTATAGATAGATAGATAGATAGATAGATAGATAGATAGATAGATAGATAGATAGATGATGGATAGATAGATTAAAACAATCATGCATAAATATAACAACATTCCATCTTGACATATAACATTCTAAGTTTAAAGCTTTAAAACGCCTCTCGAAACATCAATATGCGGTTTTGACAACTTACCTATAAACCAGTGCAGTAAAATACACAAGAACAGAGTGCTCCCAGGTTTCATCAACTGGAGATTTCCCACAATGTTCATCTCAGTTTAACTTCGGAGCCGGAATTGCATCCAAATAACTGACCTTTGCCTATTATGGCATCTTAAAAAGAAATTTCGTTGGAGGCTATTTCTTCTGCTCATTGGATTGAAATCGTTATCATTTCAAGAGCCAGAGACAAAAACCTAAGCAGTCGAATGTTCAGGGGGCTGTGGAAATGTTGCTAGCGAGTTGTCTGGCTGAGATTTCCTCATTAGTGATGCATGATAACTCCTTGTCTGTATCAGTTTCTCCTGCTCACGCACACTGGCATGTTTTAGTCTGCGAAAGGCTGAATTATCCTTTTATAACAATTGCGGATGATGACATAAGATAAGGTGTCATATTAAGATGTCTCTGTACAGTTTCGGTGTGCCCAGCTTATTAACCCTTTAAATAACTGAGGGCGACGCTGGGCTATCCCTGTTATGCAAACTGATCTCCTCTGATCTGTCGTGGGATCCTAAAATCTCCTTTGTTTTGAAGGTGCTGTTCCACTTAGACAAAGCGTTAATTGCACACTGTAGAATGCTAAGCAAATACACCTTAGTAGATATGTCGCTGTATTCTTTCCTCTGAAGGCTATAACGACTTAAGATCTGTTTTCAGTTTTTATGTCCACAACCTGCTTTTTTGTCACTTGATGGACAAAATTCTGAATCAGCAAAATGCTAATAGAGTAACATAAATTATAACATGGTGATTATGAAATTCACAGATTTATGAGATTAGTTGATTTAACATACTGTCTGTTTCTGTCGCTCATCCTGGTTTATGTAACACACTCCATTACATTATAGCAAACGTACATTTATGAGACATTAAACTGTTCTGCTACTAATTTTTTCACCCTGTAATAAATCAGATAAAAGAATTATTCTAAAAAGCAGCTGTTTGAAAACTAGCCTTTGCTCTTACATGATAGGCAGCGGTGTTTTTAACAATTATATTTTGCTTTATATTACTTATATTATATGACTCTACATCACATATTATATGATATTGCATACTATGTTGATTTCCAGCACTTGCATGGTTAAAGGAGTTTATGAAAAATCTGCAGATAATAGCCTTGAATGTATAAAGTCATATATAAAATGATGTCATATAGTGTTTAAAGGCCACAAAATTGTTTTGCAATGCTTATAATTATGGATTAATATGTGTGTCAATATTCCTTTCAAATAAAGTGTTTATGTTACATTTTTAATTAAATAGCAATGTATTGAAAAAATGTCAGGCAATGGCTGCAGTAAAATGTGCTTACTGGTTTTTCAACAAAAAGTAAGAATACCATTAATGAGGCACCTTAGTGGTGGAAGGAGTGTTAATAAAAATATACCAAAAAAGGGGAAAAAAGAATTGGGGATTCTATCACATTACATTGCCACATGTAGGTGTGAGTGCCTTTTTGTATTTTTTGGGAATATTTGCAGATTTCCGACCTTAGGGTTAAGCACCCCACCTGCCACACAGATGCCTCATTAATGGTGCCCAGACCGGGTTTTAAATTGCAGGAGAGTCTCAGTGGGTTAAAAGGCTCGTAGTCCCACTGATTCACCTCCAGCCATTCCAGGATTAGATAGGACTTGCCAAGATTGGGGTATCTTGACATAGTGGTGGGCTATGCAACATATGGCCATATAGTGTGAAAGAATGCCCAATATTTATGCTTCTTTTTAAATAGCATTTGCAGGATGTATTTGTTGAGTGTGTGCTCTGTAATTTCTGCAGCTCCCCAAAACGTGTATTTATGAGCTCTCATAAGGACTGTCTTAGTCTGCCAGTTCCAGTTATAGTTTTGTCATACCCTTTGAGTGTGCATATTCTAAAAAGCGTTGTGTGAAGTTCTGACATTTGTATTATTTAATAATAATAATAATTTAAGATGCTAATTCCAGAAATATACCATACAAAGAAACAGTCTCTTCTAAAGTACCTAACTAAAAATGTCAAGCATTTGCCCTTCATTGGTTGATTTTGCCACCTTAGTAATACAGCTTGCAAATTTTAAAATGTGCCATCAAGCTACATAACGTATTGAATATAGAATTACATTTGGTTTCTTCAAACCAACAACCATTTATGTATATCATATATTCTATCCAGTCTCCGGAGAAAAAAGTACACAACATAAATTTATTTGCTTTTCAATATAACATTTGTTCAAGTGTGGCATTGCTATACTTATATGACATAGGAGACATTTGTAGTAATTTGATAATTTTCCTTTTTCCAAACCTAGATAAATACACATTAAATTTAATACCGCCAACTATATTCACTTGTTACAGAGCTTTAATGTTTCCTTGCAGCTACAAATTAATTAAACATTGATTTTATTTCTCATATTGCAACTTGGGTTTATTCTCCATAATCAATTGCTTTGTTTGAATGAGATGAAAGTCCACATTGATATATTATTTATGTCCTGTTTGCTTATTGTACAGCGCTACAGGATTTGATGGAGCTATAGAAATCAATGAAAATAATAATAATGACTAGGATTTTTTTCAGTTACACTCTATGGCATTTGTATATAATTTTAGAGAACTTGAAAATGGATTAGGGCATTACTAAAATAGCTAGAATGATACATCTCACTCCTTTCCAGTTGTTACTGCACAGCGGTCGTATTCCACTCAGGATTTTCTCATACATGGAAAGGCTTGTTTATTTCTGTAATAATAGATGATTTATTCTATTTTTAATGAGGAATAAATGAAAATGTAACATTAACCCTGAAAGTTGGAAAGGTGTCCACGTCGAAGTACAAATACCTTCTATATGTACACAATGGTTGCATTTACCTATTGTGAGAGAGAAAACTCATGAGATGTCAGTTTGTAGTAGAAGTTAAAATTAAGTTCTGATTAATTTACACAGCACACGTCCTGGCATATTCTATTTTCTTGGAAGCAATTAATCCACTTAAGCTTCTTATAGGTTAAGCCTCCCAAAAATCTTAAGAACCCCAGATCAGCTTCTGAATTGTGCGATTTTGACAATGTCACCCTGTCTTCTTGCCCAAATTCTTTGAACAAATGTATTTGTGACCACCCAAATAAGGGTAATTGTATATGCCAGGTGCAGAAATCCGCCTTCTCAAAAGGATGGTTTGCAATTTGGAAGTAAAACTTGAATATCCTTGGGATGCTTGCTTAGTATAAGCGCCTATAACACTAAGTATATTTTTTTACATTTTATATTATATGGAGATATTTATTACGTATTTGTAACCAGATTGTTTCATCTAATTATGTTTTTAACTGTCAATATTCAATAAAACACTCGACCAAATGCACTCAACAATATAGTTGCGGCGGAAAATAGTTTCCATCATCACTCCATGACACGTTTGAGGGCAGCAATGACACAATATTTAGCCATATTAAATAAATTAACAGCGCACAAATTCAAACAAATGTATACATCATGTAAATATTGGGCTTTAGTACAGTATTTTGGGCAAACCACACAAGTTCATCTACCACATCAAGGTACCACAGAGGAGGTGAGAAAAAAAGTATTACTTAGCTAACATAAAATGGCTGGACTTCTAGTCCAAGTAAATTTGTGAGGTAAGAAATTTTTCTTTTTATTCCTCACCCAAATAACCCTTAAAAGCATCCCAAACCAACAACAAGGGAACAATTTCGATCTTTAAACTAAGTGCCTTTCCACCTTCTTTCCAAGAAAAGTGAAGTAGTAAAAGAAGTTGGCAGCTGTTGGACGGTGAGCTGGTAAACAAGTCAAGCCGGACCTTAGACCTACTCACAAAGCTAGGGTCCATATTGAGAATATGTAGTCTGAGTTGTAGGCAGAACATTGTTGCCAAGCCAGTGCCACAATAGTTTATGCCACAGAAAAAAATATTGTAATAGCTACTCCTAGCTAACACTTATCTTCTGAGATTTACTTTCCTCTCTGGTGCTTGATATTCCATAATTCATTTGAGATGAGATGATGTACATTTGAATGGATAATAAATTCCCAGAATGTAACAGGAGTGATCAATGTATCACCGTGGTATACATGGCTTTAATGTTGCCAAGTCTTGTTTAGACCTTTATAAGACATAGTTGTCCACTGACTTCTAATATTTACTGGGAATTCAATTATTGTTAAGTATTTAATAAGAATGTATATATATTAGTGATTTTCCTAATTACCAATAAAACATTGTATTTTTTTAACTATAGGACATAATAAATACCCCTTTATTTTTGGTAGAAATATATGAGGAATTGTACAAGCAGAATTGCCATGAAGAATCAACTCAGTGTGGTGTTTGTATAGTAAGTTAGCCATAATATCACAACAGAAAACAACAGCAGCCTCCATGTCTGCAAATAAAGGGAACGTTTTACAGTGTGAATCAATATTACTTTATACAGAACTGGATGTTATGCTCAAGGAGAAAAATATGTACCTATTTTTTCATGGTAATTCCAGTTGAAATCTGCAAGCAGGGTGCTGGTTTTTAAGCTGGATGCATTAGTAACAGAAACAAGAAGGTATTTTTTTACAGATCGTTGGTCAGGCCTCACCTTCAGTACTTTGCGCACTTCTGGAGACCCCATCATTGAAGGAAATTTACTTCAAAGTACGAGAAATTTTGGGAGAATCAGTCATTGTCTAAAATTAGAAGGTCATAGGTATGGATGTAATGTGAAGAAGCTGTAACTTCTTGTAAACCTAACTTCATTGAGAGGGTGGTAGATATGTGGACATTTATCCCCTTAAGGACAATGGGCGGTCCCTAAACCCATCGAAAACAATGCATTTTGAGCCCGTACATGTATGGGCTTTGTCATTAAGGGGTTAAAGATGAATGGTATAGGCATAAGGGTACCAAATAAGGTTTAAGGATTCTGTGCTAAGAGTGTAAGCAGGGCCTATTTTTCCTCATTCATCTGTTTGTCTTAGTCTGTCAGTTCTAGCTTTTTATACCCCTTGAATATGTGTATTGTAAGAAGGCGCTATATAATACTGTAATTGTTGGTGCTATATAAACAAAACATAACAAATGATAAGGGCTTGATAATGGGTTGACAAGAAAAAGTAAAGAATCAAGGTGTTGCAATGGCCCAGTCAAAGTCCAGACCTCAACCCGATCAAAATGTTGTGGCGAGACCTTAAGACAGCTGTGATAAATAAATGTCCCTGAACCTTAATGAACTGAAGCCACGTTGTAAAGAAAAGTGGGCCAAAATGCTTCCACAACGATAATACAGAGAATGATTACTTCAAGTTATTGCTGCAAAAGGTGGGTCACCAAGCTATTGAATTATGAGGCACACTTAGGTTTTGACACATGGCTTCTCCATTTTGGCTTTAGTTTTGTTGAATAAATCAGGACACAGAGTAATATATCATGTGTTGTTGTCCATCTGAGGTTGTATTTACCTAATTCAGGTATGCTTTGGGCCTTCCAGCCTCTCTATTTTAAGTTGGGAATTATCAACCATCATAGCATTAAAGCCATTGCATACAATCTCCTGGAATAAATAGATTGGAATTGTACAAGAAGGTATATTTTCACCTAAGGACAGCTGAACATTAAGCTGTATGCAACACAGCAACATGAACTATGATGAAGCAACCATCTTTCATGACATATTTTTGGGGCACTTACCAAAAGGACTTTTAATGAAGGCATTACGTCAAGAGGCAAAGTGAACAAAAAATAAACATTTAGACCAATGCAATCAAGAGTACTGCCAATTCTTTAAATACGGATGGACATCTGATTTTTTTGTCTTAAGCAGACCATCATAGACACCCACAGGTCCGTGTAGGAACAGCAACTGATCCTGAATGCAATACCATTCGGAAGCAAATTATTATATCTACATTCATTATTCATTGAAAATTGTTTTTCCAACATGCTTCTCTGTGCTACAGTTTCTCCTTCAGAAAAAAAGCCTCACAATAGACACAATTCAGTAAACATGGAATCAGAATAGGTCATTGCTAGCGATCAGCCACAATTGACTTTATTGTGTGATGGAAATGGGATGCAGTGGATCATTCACAGCATGTAACTATCTGAAAGTATTAGATGGTAGTACTATGGCCTTTAGTATCAAAGGTCAGCTGACAGGTATCCTATCTAATTAAATGTGGCTTTTAAACTTGTGCAGTTTCCTATTCAAATAGGTCAAGGTTGGGTGAAAAAGTCACCTTAATAAAGTGATTCATTTTAAATAGGTTTTAAATAAAATGTGGCTACTTCTGTATAGTCACCGAGAAATGCCCATTTGATACAATGTTGTAGCAAAGTTTTTCTTGTTAATTGAAGTTTCTCTTGTCGATTATGTCTTAGCAATTATTTCCCAAGCAGTTTTGAGTTCCCTAGAGCTTTCAGCAGCTGATGAAAGTTTCTTTATTTCTACATTTTGTGGGGATTTCTTTATGAGCCCTTACTGCATATTGTCGACCAATCAAAAATTGTCTAATCCAATTTAAACCGTTTACCAAGAAAGATAATTCGATTTTATTTTTTTAATGTAAGGTCCTCTAGTCTAACAGTATGTTTCATCGATAGAGATCCTCTGACAGAGGATTTTCTGGGTTGAAAGTATTTTTATGAATGGCGGATAAAAAAAAAAAAGTATAAATATATCTACTGTATAATATTAAAATGCCTTTTTCGGTTAAACATAGGACACAATGCATTTAAGAACTGACACAGAAAAATATTTAACTACCGCACTGATTTCATTATGTGTTATACGGGGCTTTCTACAGTAGCATCTTACAGAGGCTGTACCTTTACAATGGATAGCAAATAGATCCCAAAGTTCGTGTTCAGAAATTCTATTTATTCTAATGAAGTACTAGTTATTCCAGCAAATCTGAACATGGTATTTAATGAAAGGTACATGTTCTAGAAATGTCAGTAGTACATCAGGACATATGTCTCCAAGCAGAACTGGTATTTTTATGTATACACAAAGGCAGGAAAGGAGGCGTTACACACTTTACAGGTTCTTACGAATGCTTCCTCAGGTATAATATCCTAACTATGCTGTCATTTTGCCCTCGCAAAGCACAGTCTGACATGCTACAGTGGCAAGATCACGGATGCCCTGCCTTCCGACGTCTCATGATGACCCAGTGCTAGAATCACAGAAATCTATTGCTCCACCAACCCCTAGTCTCAGCTGTTTCTCAGACATGTACACCAACATCAGCTACAGAAAATGTGGGGCATCTCAGATACACCTTCTTAAACGTCCAACAGGAAACAACTTTCCTGTTATTTCAAAAATCTATTTGTTAATTATCCTCCATGACTTTAAACATAAGACTTACTTGTAACTAGCAATACTTTACACTTTTTACTTTTCTATTTTGACATAGCTGTTTGAGGGGGCACGCCAAACATTATATGCACTTTACATGTGGCCCCTTAACATTTTCATGTGGTCCTTCTTTGCCAATGTCTTGGTAGGACTTTGCAGAACGTGTCCATTACCCCACATAACACCTAAATCCCCCGCAGGACTTGTTCTGCCAAGCACGTGATGTACTCTCTTCTGGCACTAGCTCTGGGGAACACTGGGGAGAGGGATATTGCAACCCCAGCGCGCATGACTTCAATAGGGGTACATTCCTGCCACTGATCAGCAGCAAGAAATGTCAACCCTTGGAGCAAGACCGCAGCTTTTGCAGCTTCTGTGTTAAGCAAGTGATTGTTTCCCCCGTTTTAAAATATTCAGTTTTTAAACTTGTTTCGACACGTGAAAGCTGGATTCATTACAGTTGTCTGTGTACCTGCAGAGACAGAAACTACATGCCCCTTGAACAAAAAAACTTGAGAAAACCAAGTACTTGATTAGTTTTTCATAGCCAAAAACTTATGATAGCATAGGAAACAAGAGTAGAAACTTTCACAAACCATATTTTTTAAATGTTTATTCCCAGAAAAATGTACAGAACAGGTTTAACGGTAGGACTTCTGGTAGCGAGCACGAGCTCCAGGTCCACCGAACTTTTTGGACTCGCAACGACGAGGATCTGCTACAAGAAGGGTCCTGTCATACTGGATGAGAATGTCCTTAATTTCCTTCTTTGAAGCTTCATCAACATCTATTATGGAACAAAATGTATAAATTAAAGACAATTCCATACCAACGTAGCATTTGGCAAAGGGGGAAACAAACAATACTTACATTTCTGGTAGTAGGCTACAAGTGACTTGGAAATAGCCTGGCGGATAGCTGTGGAAACAATGCAGGAGGACGTGTTATATGTTGGCAGCTCGGGCAACATCAGAAGTATATCACAGATACTATATTCTACCAATATGTTTAATGCAAGAAAGCAGTTCTACACCAGCTACTTCTGCATATAAAATATGCATTTTAATGAAACATCGCACTTACCATAAACTTGTGCAACATGTCCACCTCCCTTAACACGAACTCTGATGTCAACACCAGCGAATCGTTCCTTGCCAAGGAGAAGAACAGGCTCAAGCAGCTAGGAGGGGGGAAAAATGAAATTCAATGTCGAACTGTAGTAATCAATTCTGCAAAATTAAATTTAACTATAAGATTCCACACATCTAACATGCCAACGATGGAAGAGATACTCGCATAGTACATGACCACAAACCTTGTATAAAACAAAAAAACCCTCAATGTCTGGGAGAGTTTTCTCCTGGTAGACAGCTCATGCTGTATATAACAGTAGCTTACACAGCCAAGAAAGTAACACAGCAACGAGGCTCGAGAAAATGCATATTCTAATACGTGAACTCAGTAGATCACACTTTCAATAAGGGACTGGAATGAGGTTGAGTAGTTAATATTCTACTTTATACTTTCTATAGAATGTTTATTCATTATGACTACCACCATGTGTACTATGGCTTGGGCTGTGTAGTAACATGAACAATTGAATATTGAATGTACATCCACAGACACCAGCATCTTGCACACATTGTGGAGATAACAAATGTTTCCCTCAAACATTAAAGACCATTTAATGTAACGAATACACCAATCATTGCTTTCCATATTACTTAAAGATGAAACAAACGCCTGCTGCATTGAGTACTTATTTCTCAGTAACAGTGATAAATTAGTGATACTACTTGCAACTTATGATTTGCAAATGGTATTTAGCAAACATCCCAACAAGGGTAAATGTAAGATACTGCATCAGCTTGAAAAAAAAAATTCAGAAAATAAAGGGGGTGTGCATTTAATATTCAACATAACACACTCTAGAGATTAGCCTCCTCATGGGTTACTGGTAAGAGAGCAAAACCCTGGAAGCCAAAACGTTATAAATCCTAGAGAATCGCTGAAGTCCATATCAGGACCAGTTGATGAAGGCACAATACCATGATGCAGCGTAAATTTAAGAGTGTATGCGGCTTTGTTACAGTGGCTTCTATTTGCAACACACTATTTGGGTATTTTACTGTAAAAGTTTTCAATTAAATGAGTATATTAACTGTTATATTGTGAAATTAGAGCGATTTTAACAGCATGTTTAACTCCCTGTAACCACATACTATGGGAGTGAAATCTATACTTGTGTCCATAAACTGATGTACAACACCGAATATAAACCTTACCTTGTACTGCAAAGTTGCAGGTTCAATCATCTCCAGGGGTCTTCCGTTAACTTTGATGAGACCATTGCCTCTCTTGCAGTGGGCAACAGCAGTAGCTGTTTTCTATATAAAAAAAATATATTTTTTTTTTAAAAAAGCCCTCAAAAGATTACATTTGGTGTAAATTGTATGCATTGCTCATACAAGCATTTACTGAACATTCAGTCTGAGGACAGAACTTATGCCTTTATATTTACGGCTGTATGTGTCACCCAAGCAAAAAAATACAAATTGTAACACTAATAAAAGATCCATTTACAATCGCTACATGGCTAATGTCTGCCAATGGCTTGGACTAATCAATTACTACATTAGTGATACGTAGTGATATTACATGTAGCAGCACATGCTCTGCCACAGCCAACCGCTTCATACATGAAATCACAGGGAAAGCTACATTCCCAGCAGATACTAATGCTACAGGGGAAAAGCCAGTATAAAATAAAAAAATGCCATCTGCTATAGCCTATTGGAGAACATACATAGCTTGATTCATTTTAAGTATAGAACTAATTTATAACACACACACACATATATATATATATTATACACACGCGTCAAAAACCAGCACTCGTGATGCTGCGTGCCCCGATGCTATACACCAAGCCCAGGAACCTATCGCACTCATAGGCCGCAGGCCGCGATGCTCGCCGGGCGGCCTCTCCCCGACACTCAGTGCCAGCTCCGGCCTGCAGCTTTACACAGAGCCAGGCGCTCTCGCACATTTTTCTCTCCAACGGCGGACAGCAGGACAGAAGGAGAAGCGGTGGTTTCTCTCGACAGGGCCGCACACGCGGTCATTCCCTCCCCGACACATGAAGCCACAAACTCACCTTACGCCCAAAAACCTGGACGGACTGCAGAGGTCCTTTAGCCGGCATGTTCCTGGGGGAAGAAGGAAGCAGGCACGGGTGTCAGAGAGGCCATCATCGCGAATACCGGTGGTTTAAAGAGGGTTATAGGGAAAGAGCCCATGCTCCACTCACCTCTCCGCGACGGGCAGCAACGAGAAAAGGAAGTACGGGGTTTCCAGAGCCGAGCATCAAGGGCCAACTTTGCCTGACGTATGACGTAAACTCGCTATGACTGGGTTTTGGGCACGATGCGACAGCGGCCATTTTGGATTCGGGATCACATGCATAAAAAAAAATATACGAAATAGCAGACAAGCTTAGGAGTATAATAAATAGTAGTTATCTGCCACTGTACGTCTATTTTATACGCGAGGAGTTTCTCGAGTGTGCCTCACATATAATATAGCAAAGTATGTCTTATTATATAGTGTTATTCATCTTACTATGGGCAAAGCTCATGCTATTTAAGAAACAATCACCTCGGTTTTTTGGTTATTGTTTTTTAAGTCCCATGTAGCTCTGTATGGTACGCGCTCCCTTGTTGCTAGTGTTATGATATCTTATTTTTGTGAGTTGTGTACATAATTTAGAAACTACTGATTTTTTAAGTACGTTACATAAGGATCTGCAGCTGGTTGCCTCCGCCGTATCTTTTTCGGAGGTTTTACCTGTGTATGGCTAGGGACCTAGTGCCAAGATGGATTGCATCTTTCTCCCAACGAGCGGTTCAGCAGTTTTATTAATAGGCATTTAAAATAGGAGCGGGGCAATGAGATGCTACAGGGTAGCACTACTTGCTTCCCGCATCATTGCACGGATGGATGGATGTCTGTGGCAGCGTAGGATGAAAACCAGTAGCTTTGGAATGAGAAAATAATTGGGATTACTAAAATAAAAAACAGAGAGGAGCAGTAGATATTTAGATTTAAGTAACGCATTAAAGGGTATGCAGGCAATGCAATAAAGTCTTAAAAAGCAAGCAGGGTGCTGAGTTGTAACTCAAGAGGCATTAGTAGCAGGAGGAGAGAGGTGGTTCTCATACCTGGGAACTCTTTGGGTTTCGCCTGGGGACTCTGGGAGAATCTCCGCTTCTCCAGGTCACCACCCAAAAACTCCTGGTTGCGGGGTTGCCTATTTCCCCCTTAAACATTGGTGTGTCCTAGGAAGTAAGCGAGATCTCCCACCAACATTAGCGGGACTGCCCATCAACATCAGCAGGGCTGGGCACTTCCTACCCGCATCCCACAAGGGGGGCTCAAGTTCCCAGGTATAGGGAAATCTGTATATTTTCTGTATATTTACAGATTTCTGGTCAGACCTCACCTAGAGTATTTTATATTTGGTAACATTCCTTGATTACAGTTATACCCAACATACATAGAATGGAAATTGTAAGCTCTCAAGAACATGGTCCTCTTCTCTTGCTATACCAGTATGTTTAACGTCTATTAATGATATATAAATTATTTTTATTTACTAGACTTGGGGCACTGGCGGAAAGTTTGTGTTCGCTTTTGAGTTAGTTGTTTTGGGGGAAATTATTCATCCAACTTTTTTATTTTCCGAAATCCCATTTGTTTGTTTGTTTGCCATGAAAAAAGAAATAAACAATAACGGTTTTAAATAAAAAAAAATGTTAGAGTTATAAGGTTAAGGATAGCAGTGGACTGGTTAAATAATGTTAATTAATTAATTCAATAAATTAAAGATCTTAATTAAATGTCCTTTAGAGAGTCTTAGACACTGTGCGAAATGGCAGGCTGAGGCTCACTAAGTCTCAAGGAGAAGAATCTCAGTCTGTAAAACGCTAATTTTTTTGGAAGCCCAAGGTGTTGTGCTTCTCGTGGAGTGTGCTTCATGCTTATTGAAAAGCAGCAGAAGCTTGATCCTTCATAGAATTCTTCCATCTGTTGTTAGGGAGATGCCCCTATCACTGCAAAAAAGGTTAGATGTGATACTGTGTATGTCCTGAGGTTTATCACAGTACTGGTAATGAGGATGTATGTATGTACATCTATAGAGGGTAACGGGGTTAAGGCTAGTTGAAGTATTTTCAACAAAACACATTCCCTCATTGATACGCTCCTTCCATTATTACCTTGATTAATATGCCCCTTGATGTCATGAGTGCAGCTCAGACAGATTTCCCTGGTACACAAAATAGTAAATAAAAGATGAAGATACCACACAAACAAGAGAAAATAAAATCAATAAATATTTTAATTCTTCAAATAAAGTATAAAATATCCGCTTACATAAAACATGCAGTCCATAAGCATTGGTTTCAATGGCTCAGAATCGCTCCCAGCAGTATCCGCTGATGTTAGAAGTACTAGGATTGTTGCTTCCTCTTTTGCAAACCCTCTTCATATTTGGGGATTGAATGCAGTAATAACATTGCACCACAAGGGGGCACCACTTTATAAGAAGCCAACAAGTTGCCTCTACCTAAAAGCAAGAGTCCATCTATATCAAACTTCCATATGTGTTACATAAATTAACAAAACCACACTATTCCTTTTCCTTTTCTCTATATTTGTTTCTTATATACCCAATTATTGGAAGATACTGCACACTGGAAAATTTGAGAACTGTGTATCCAAGGGAAGTATACCTATTTTCTGTTGACAGACACCAGGGTGGATTTTTATTTACTATTTTGTGTAACTTGTATTATACACACGAAGTGAGTTGTGTGGAGTTGTCTTTGAAGCACATAACTTTATAGTGTGGGAATAAATATAAGCCCAGACTTATCCTTTATTTTTGCGCTTATAAAACACCCATATACCTCTGCAGATTTCTCTGGTAGCCTCAATTACAGGCTGACATAATAACAATCATCTGTTCCTTAGGAGCTCTAAAAATTAGGTAAATACAACCCCAGATGAACAACCACCCATGACATATTACACCATATCATGATTTATTCAAGAAAAATAAAGCCAAAATGGAGAAGCCGTGTATAAAAATAAGTACACCTTATGATTCAATAGCTTGTAGGACCACCTTTAGCAGCAATAAATTGATGTAATCATTTTCTGTATTTTCTTTCAGTCTCTCACACTGTTGTGGTGGAATTTTGGCCCACTCTTGAAGTTTTATGCAATTGTGATTTAGTTCAATATGTTATTTAATTATTGGTTGATTTTAGTTAGCAAAGTAGATTAGTTGATTAGTAGAAAAAATGGGGACGCGTATGATATAACCTAAAATACCGTACCTGAAAAATACTCAGGGTACAAAAATATTTGAACAAGCGAAATTGCTAATATTTTAAAGATGATCCAAATACAACAAGCTTTGGTCTTGGATAAAAGACCATTTCTAAGGAACTCGTCTATTCTGGAGCCTACATCACATGTCCAGAATACATTGATGCAGCCTGTCTCAGTATTGAAGTTAGAGAGAGTAGTGAAGTTACTAAAAGCACATAAGCAAAGAGTCTTATCTACTCTCCAAATGAGTGAGTACCTCTGCGTCTGCTGTGTAAATGGTCTATATGTCACCTGCCAAAGCAGTTTTAACCCCGTTTAATAGTTTATTTAATGTGCCTGTCTCTTTGAGATCCAATCACACTTTTCAGGGGCCAGTAAAATGGCATATTTTCTTTATCGGAAAGGAACAGATGTTTTGGCGGCTGTATCAAAATACCAAAAAATAGCCCAGTTAGGGATATCAGAGATCTCCTTTGTAACTGTCACATTGAACAGTTGTGCACCAGGGAGTATGCCTCTAGTTTTGCAGCAAAAGGGCTGTTGTGCAGTCAAAATGTTAAAACAATTACTTTGTTTTAAAACAAAACTAGTTTTTACATAAAATCATGTTTTTAGACACTTGCATATTAGCCGTTGATATGTTCTAGCTGTATTAACCCTATTGTAAACAGACAGTGTAATTACTTATCATACTGCCTGTGGTAAGATATAGAAAGGTTCTGTCTTAATCACCCAGCCTGACTCTGACTAACGAAAGTCTGTGGAGCAATGGCTTTCAATTACCAATGCCTTCAAATATCATTTCACTTACAGCGATGGTGCTCTCTGCAGATAAAGGAAGCGTATTGGAACTAAAAACAGGTAAAATTTGGTAAATGCTATCCTATATACAACGCAGCAATTTATCCTCAAGCAAAAATTATACTCTTTCCCATAAGGAAAAAATTATATTTTGATGCCCCTATATATATATATATATATATATATATATATATATATATACAGTATATGATTTTGTATATAGGTAAAAGGCATATATTTTCCAAAGAAGGGGGGACTGGGGTTTCAGATATCATGGGGATAGAAACACAAGCATGTATGTAAGCAAACATATTAATGAATACCAGTGGGAGATGCCGGATGCAGAGGTAAATTGTCCCACAAGATGGAGAGCCTCCTAAGCTAATATTGAATGTTGCTTGTTTTGTCTGTGATGGAAAGCTGGAAAGTGGAAATTAGGCTATTCGGTAATGCATACGTGGTGCAGTCTGGCATCATATTACAGCCAGCCCTCACTTAACGTCGTTGATAGGTTCTTGGAAACTGCGACTTTCAGTGAAACAACATATAACTACAATTTACCAGTGCAACAACACGGCTTCTCCATGTGTCTTCTTTCTTCGACCCAGCCTCTCCTCCATCCCTCCAACCCAATCATAATACCTATTTATGAAATATACACATACATACATACATACATACATGAACTAGCTTTTTTAAAGGCAAACAATGAAATTGTTACATACTTGCGAATTATTAGATGTTTTCTAAGGATCAAATTACCCTTTTAAACATAAACGTGCCATTGGAACACCGGAGTGACGGGAGTGATAAAGAGCCTCAGTATGCCATTAAAAATGACCGGTTCCAATAGTCATTTACACATTAACAATGTCTACGCTGTTTTTCTGATCTATTTGATATTTTAATGGTTAACATTTGCTTTTCTTTAAAAACCAAGGACAAGGACTGCAAACTTTTGAACAGTAGTTTGTGGGTTTGACCCACTCCCCGCCCATTTTTTCTTTTAAATATGGTGTTTTCCGCTGCCGTCAGCGGGAACGGCCCCGATGTCAGTGGGAATGCCGCCGACGTCAGAGGGACAACCCGTCAATGTCAGCTGGCCCGCCAACATCAGCTGGACCGCCCGCCGACGTCAGAGGGACCGCCCGCCAACGTCAGCTGGACCGCCAACGTCAGCTGAGCTGGACCGCCCGGCGACGTCAGTGTGCAGTCCTGGCCGCGTCCCGCAAGGGAAGGCTCCTGGTAGTCGGTGCTCAGAAGTTCCCAGGTATGCAGATAGGGAGAGTAAAATAAACTTTGGTTCACTGCGGTTTGTTAGAGATCCATTCTTTATATGTTTATTGATTTCTTTTGGAAGAGAGGAGGTTTGTTTTGTTGAAGACAAAAAAGATTTACCATTATGTATAGCTCTGCAAATATTTCCCCCACAGAAAGGAAGAAAAAAAACAATTATAGTTAGTAAAGCAGAAGTGCTTTTATATCCTGTCGCTACAGAACCTTAAGCCTCACATTTCTCTTGCAACATAGCTAAGTGAACAGTTTATGAACCGTATTTTAGCATAAAAAGTACTATATCCCAAAGGAATATTCTATTCATTAGAGGCAATTGTCCTTTGGATGCCTTATAGAATGAGCATAGCATATGTATACACTGTATATATATATATTTTTTTTTATATTATTTTTTTCCCCATACATACACTACTGTTTACTGTTCAAAAGTTTGGAGTCACTTACATATGTTTTTGAACGAAAAGCAAATATAAATTTTTAATGGAATATCTTCATAGGCGTACAGAGGCCCTTTATCACTCCCATCAATCCTGCGTTCCAATGGCACGTTGTGCTTGCTAATCCAAGTTTAATTTTAAGAGGTCGCAAATTTTTGATAGGTATGTATATAAACACATATTCACGCTTGCTACAATATGATCATTGTGTTACGGAACATTTCTATCTGGTTGAATAGCAGGAATACTCCACAACAGAGCAGAAGGGTTCTTTGTATTATTGTGAATGGGGACACAGAACACGCAGAATGATTGTTGATGGCTTTGTATAACTTTATTTGGCATTACAGAATTCACACAAACAGATCTCATTGACTCAGTGCCTTTGTAACTGACTTGGGAATGGAAAATACCTGCAATAGTGAAAAAAAACAGACACATATTGCTTTAGTATAATACAGTATCATTTAATTTAATACAAATCATTTTTTTATACTTTTTAACTCAGATGTAATTTGGAGTGTTGCTATTAGTGATTCGCAGGGAATGCATGCAGTCATCGTGACAGAGAGGTTTACCCCCCTAAGTGGCTGGAGCTTTCTTGTTACAATGTTTCCATACCCTGATATGATTCTCTTTTTCCATGTTTAATAACCCACACAAATTAGATATCGTTTGGGACAGCTATGGCTTTCACTTTATGCCACTTTTTTTTATAGACTGTCGTTTATTATGAATAATATATCAGCGCTTTTTTTCCATATTATTATTACATTTTTTTAAATATTTTTTGGACAGGAAATCCCTTTTAGGTCTTTAAAGACTACCCCTTATTGTGTCATGGTGACATTACTGAAGTCTGTTAATTATTACTTGTAAAATGTATTTTAGGTAATTTTTTAAAATAATTTTGAGTCATCGCTAAGCATTCTCCCAGTAACCGATGGCAGCTGGAAGTCATTCACCCAACCAGCAACCACCACTCTATCTCATCAAAGTTACAGCATCCTATGCAGGCGTCACTTGTCGCCCCTCTGCGCATGCGTACTGCCTTTCTCGCCGCCTGTGTTTACGGAAGCGGCTGTTACGTGTCAATACGGGGCACGGTGGATTGTGGGAATTCTGCCTATGGCGGAACGGAGGGATTGACAGGTCCTGCTCAAGGAGTGGGCATGCTGCACGTTTGAGCCGCAGTCACCGTTTTTGGGGGCGATAGGAGTCTGCACGCTAAAGAGCGAAGTCCTCGTTTCTTTGTTTGTGAGGAAATATCGCGATCTGACAACATGTCTGCCAGCACTAGCAGCCCGGAGGCCATCAAGAAGCTGCTAGACAATATGCAAAGTGACCTGCGGGGCCTGTCCATGGAGTGCAAGAAGAAGTTCCCTCCAGTGAAAGAGGTAATGCTGCCTCTTCTATTGTGTGTGTGTTAGTGTGTGTGTTAAACCCACATTATTGTCATGCATGTCTACTTGGAGTTTTCCAGTCAGCTATTTCCACGAACTCCCCTGTCACCTTTCTACCATTCCCACAGGCACCCTGCCACCTTTCTACCATTCCCACAGGCACCCTGCCACCTTTCTCCTATTCCCACAGGCACCCCACCACCTTTCTCCTATTCCCACAGGCACCCCGCCACCCTTTCTCCTTTCCCACAGGCACCCTGCCACCTTCTCCCATATCCCCACAGGCACCCGCCACCTTTCTTACCATTCCCACCAGGCACCCTGCCACCTTTCTCCATTCCCACAGGCACCCTGCCACCTTTCTACCATTCCCACAGACACCCTGCCACCTTTTTCCTCCTTCCCACAGGCACCCTGCCTCCTTTTTCCTCCTTCCCACGGGCACCCCACCACCTCCTCTCTCCCACCTTTCCCACGGGCACCCCGCCACCTCCTCTCTCCCACCTTTCCCACGAACACCCCTCCACCTCCTCTCTCCCCTCTTTTCCACAGGAATCCGGTCACCTCCTCTCTCCCCTCTTTCCCACAGGAACCCGGCCACCTCCTCTC
>VKOC01003849.1:0-35481 GCA_009364415.1 Spea multiplicata
GGTACTTACTCTGTCCAAAGATACTCTGGAACGTAGCAGAACATCAAACGTCGGACGTGGTACGGAAGCCAACAAACAACAAACGCTATGACCACCACTCCTAGAAGGGGAGAAACAGAAAAGGTGAGAAGAGATGCGTAACGGGAAAAAAGGATACAGGATGCATGTGTGAAGGCTGTCAAAAGAAAGCAAAAAAAGAGGTGACTTGGGCTGATCATATACATTATATATACACACAATATAATTAGTTTTATTTATTTTCCTTAAATTATGGGTATTGGTCTCCAATTTCAAGCAAGAATTAAAAAAAATCAGTAGGAATTATATAATTATGTGTTTGTGATCTTTAATTAGGTGCACAGCGGCCAGTCTGGAAGTTTTTTTTTCTTTTTATACAGTCAGATTATAAGTATCTATGAACATTTCCATTTGTGTATAATAATTAAGCTTTCATCAGCTCTGGAAACATTTGTTTTTCCTTCTAAAATTCCATCTCTTCTGTCCTTTGCAAATATTACCACAACAATACAAACACTGAAAATGTCATTTGTGAATAATATGGCAAGTGTGATTTGAACCGACGCCAGCGTCTTGACATTTGCAGTGAAAATAAAAATGTTCCTCCCAAAAAAACACTCTAGTATTTCCATCTCGCATAAATCATGTGACTTTTTAACCCAATGCAGTTGCAAAGCGATGTGTATCTCGGGTAATCCTACTGCCTATCCACAAAATGTTTGTGGGCATGCGACTATACCCAAGTACTCACATGAACTACAGCATTCTGCCAGGAAGCAACGGTTGGTGCCCTAAGAAGGATATATTCTAGTAGTAACTAATTTATACAATTGAAAGCCGAGCCTTAAACAAAAATATATGGGTGGAGCAAATGAAGAAAGTGGGAGGTGACTTAAATAGCACCCATGTTGCTTCTCAGGGGAGGGGCTTTATTGTTTGGGGTGAGCTCCTCAGAGGCAAGGACTTCTTGAGCGAGCATCAGTTGTGCAGCTGCCTACATGCTAACACGTACTATACCAGATTCACCAGGACCCCTATCCCAAAAAAGGGGCAACCTGGCTTATGTTGGATCCATTGTAATGCATCTAAACGATGACATTGAACATCCTAAGCTCTGTTATAATGAAATGTGCCAGGAATACGGCCATGAAATATAAAACCAGATTATCCCAAAAATTAAGGCTCAGCACACCAAGATGTCAATAAAACAGATGCAAAAATAGTTAGAGATGCTATAGGTGAATAATAAGGTAGACTCATAGGCAGAGATTCATTGTATACTCATTTTGTAACATTGAAACCAAATGTAAGTTATTACACGGTGAGAAATTGCTGGACCCCTCGTGTCTGACCCCAACGTCGAATATAAATATTAAACGACCGGAGATCACAGTGTGCAGCATTTATTGTATATATCATCTCAGGCAGGCCTATGTCAGTTTGTGCTAGATTTAAATCAAATTACTAGAATATAACATTTGTTGGCAGACTGGATCATGAGAAGATTGAATTCTCAGTTAGTCACCGCATTACGGAAAAAAAGGCTCAATGAATATCAATCCCATTCAGTGGAGGTTTCAGGACATTTTTCCATCTCTAACTATTACGTTAAACTCAGCTGGGAATATACTGTACCAATAAGTCACAGACGGACTGATAGTAAAGAGAATAAATGCTTTGTGGAAGACAGGACCCTGCTAGAAAAAAACAGAGTGGAAAATAATTATTTTTATCATGAAATAAAACAAGTCAACGGTAGAATTATTGTTGACTTGTGAACCCGGTGAAATCTGTTTTCTGCGGTGGGATTCTTTATTTCTAGATTCAGAGAATGAAAAGAAAGAGGTTAATGAATTTTATACACATACTCCATTCATACCAGCTTTAAAAAATGGGAGATAAATTAGACTGGAGAAAATGGCCAAAAAAGGTGAAATGTTTAAATGAGAATTGATTATGGAAATTAAAGCACTAAACCCACACATAAAACGTTCTGGATAAAAGGTGATAAGGATTTTGTAGAAGATACGTTTAAAATGAATGAACTATTATGGGGTCATAAATTGTCTTCACCTTATTAGAGGGGAATTTGCTGCTCCTTCCAAGATGCTAAATGAATTTATAGGAATAGGAAAACATCAGAAAAATTGAGTGTCAATACCGGCATTTATTTCTTTGGAATAATGGATTTTCATGTTGTGTTCTCCTCTGGGGGGGTGAAATCCTCCGGGGAGGGACTTTATTGTGGGGTCAGCCCCTCTGAAGTATCTGTTGTACAACTCGGGCAAACACATACTATACCAGATTCAGAAATTCTATTACATGTATTTTAATGAGGAGGGAGTCTGGAGAGCCAAAACGGAGCACCAGGACCTTAATCCCAAAACAGACTTTCTTACGTTGGACCAGTTCTAATCCATCGAAATGATGAAACCGAACATCCTAAACTATCTTATAAAAAGATGTCAGAGATACTGTCATGAAAAATCACTAAAAACAGATTATCCCAAAACGTAAGACTCAGCACACCAAGATGCAAATAAAATAGGATACTGCAAAAAAAACATTCTAGACAGAGGGCCGACGGTAGGTTAATGTCATTAGTGGCGATTAATTGTGTATAGAGAGAACAGGTGGGCTCAAACAGGAAAACCTTCAAGTGACATTACAAGCGCTTACTAGACAGATCTGTCCTGCGTGGTTGACTATAATATTATTTAGTATGTCTGGGAGCTCCACAAGAGAGTAGTAATCTGCTAACAGGGCTGTAAAAATGTTGATAAATGTCATATTTCTGGTACAGCTAGGCTGGCCACGTGAGCAGATTTCAAATTTGGTTTAATATAAGGGAAAAAAACGACAAAGACCAAAGCAATGTGTGTTTTTGTAGCAGCTGTGTTTCACTAAACGTTTATAGCCGTACAGGGAAGCATTTAGAAAAAGCCTCCTCTTGACCATACAAGCGGCCATAAATATCTATACATTAAATATAATACAGATAGGTAAGGGCTGGGAAAACAAATTGGACGTGGAACTGCATAATGAAAGGTTTAGGGCAGATTTGAAGGATCTCCGCACCAGATTGCATTACCAATGGCCGATAAAAATAAAATCACCTATGCAGAAGCAGGGCTGTCCCTGAAACCTGGTTTGGCTTTAGAGAACTGACATTTAGTATGTGATCAGGTAATTTATCTTTCTGGTGAGCAAGAGGAGGTTGTGAGCTTTGTTACCAATTGGACACTTCGGAAAATATTACGGTAGCACAATCTCAAAAATTGTCCAATATGTTTCGAAGACACCTTCAATAAGAAAATTGTGTGTTTAGCAAAGGGTCCAAGAAAATGTTCAGATACTTCTACTTTCAAATGAGACAAGAACACGATGAAAAAAAGTGACCAATGGAACAGAAACCATAAAACTCAATGAAAATCATCAAAGTTCTTTAGAATGGATTTGCTATGAACCTGTGAGATTATGCTACGGCATACTAAATCAGATTAAATAAAGTAATAAAAGATTGTGTTAGAATCTTGACAGTTCTATAATGTGCTATTAGTACTATGTTAAAAGCCGTTAAGACGAGATTATGAGCACATACGCAAGACGGGAAAGTTAACGAGGAACGCGTGTTGGAGAAGACCTTATCCTCTCAATCTTCGGCTGGTTCAATAAACATATCCCATTGTCAACCGCTTCTCGTGGACAATACATTGTAGTATGTTCTTTTATCCCAAATCATAGCAATAAAATATCATTATTTTACCCAGCACAGCAAAACCGAGCAGCTGATCGAATTGGAAGAGTGTTTGATTTAGAACAAGCTAAAGATGTTCCCCGACCACAATAATTCAATAACGTGAGCAGTGGAGTGAGGGGAAGATTAGGGCCTGATATGGAACATATATCTCTTTTGTATGAATTACAGTGCGTTTCAGAACTTGCTTGAAGTTGCTGAGACATAAAAAAACATTCTTTCTAAACTTTTTAAAAGCCCATGTATTCTTACTAGTCCCCTTTTGGGTGAAGATCATATGGAAGACACTATGGTCCGCCGTGTTTTTAATGAATGTGGCAGCACCATCTGCAGTGGATAATGAACCCCAAATAAGGATGGAAATGGAATTGAGCCCAAAGCATCCCAAAGGATTTTTTCTTTATTGACTCTCCGTAGACTGAAAAACGCAAACCCAGGTCAGAAAACCGTGGATGGGAGCAACAAATGGAGCAGAGACAAGAAACAGGATAAGAGAGGAAGATACAGCATTAGAAAAAATATGGTGGTTACCAATCAGTAAGGGAGAAAGGAAATGGGAGAAAGAGAGGAGGGAATGTTAATCTTTTCGTAGGACATGGTCCTGATATCTTTTCATGACAAAATGTGACCCTTTTAGACCAGTAAAATCCATTAACTGAAACTCCATTCGTCTGCCTTCATGGGAACCCAACAGTCACTAACTCCTTGACGGCTATAGAGATGGACAGTGAAAAAACACTCCTATCTCAATTAAGAACACACTTTGGTGCAAAATTCTATCTGGAACACTGGGCTCGTCCCAAGAGTCTGCAAGCACTTTATCACGGGAGAGGCTTCAAATCTGCATAGCGTGACTGATTAATACAAACGGGAGGTCAGCGAACGTTAAACTACAGAGACATAAAGGAGTTATATTTATCAAATAAAGAAAAATGGACATTTTTTAGGTTGGAAAATAATTTAACAATTTGTGATGCACAGGAAGCATCTGCTTTATCGCACCTTAGAACATAACCTGTATAATCTGGCATTCTGCGTAATCTCATCCTTCCTTTAAACCTAAATTAACAAATGTTTAGTATATTATGGCAAGACGCAGGATCAGTTTATATATCATACATGGAAATCTTTAAGTCATCCAGCATAGAGAAGCCTAAATCCTATTTGACCCATTAAATGAATAAAGCTGGCGAGAATGTCTTACACCGTTTCACATGAAGAGTCGACTGGTAACTACATTTTATTTTGATGGAAAAAGACGAAATGCGCAACCAGAGACGTAGGGTCTATTATGAGCAGTAAATAGCACGGCTCTGATAACTTTGTTGTACGCACAAGCGTTTAAGTGGCTTGTCTTAATATATAGGAAACATTATCTCCCCAGCCTTAGGACAGGATTATCAGAATCTCCATACAGAAAGAAGTGGGACTGGAGCCCTGGTGTGCGGCTTAATTTCCTACAGAAGCTGTACGGTATAGGAAGAATGTAATCTTAATTAACAAGCTTCTTTGTGGAAGGGTCTTGAGCGCTAATCTGTTTTCCCAGCTCCATTCCTGTATGTCTTTTCACTGAAAAAAGGTTATTAACTCTAAGTGGCGGGGAGTGTATTGAACGATGGTCAGAAGCATCTCACGCAGTCAACACAAGGGTTAAACTTTGGATAATCATGTTTGGTCCTTCGGCCAGGCTGACCCCAAACTGATCCCACTAAAATACCAGTCTACATAACCTTCCGTGTGAATCAGTCATCAACCAATCAGTGTAGCAAAATCCTTGTGGATGTATCTTGTGCCATTCAAGAAGGTGAAGGTTACAGGGATAAGAGTGCTCCAAAATTCCAGCGGTTCCAAACTCCATCACCCAAGAAGTCCTGCCAACACACGGTCTGTCCGCGTTGCCTCCTGTAGAGCACAAGCACCCTTTGACTTATGGTTCTGAAGCTAAAGAATCTCGTAACCCAATAACTACAGTCGACTTTGGTCTAAAGAAGACTAGGAGAAAAATTTGGGGACAGGAAAGACCCCCATTAACAACAAAGTGAAAGATGGGTGTTCATGATGGGATTCACTATTTTTCACCCCTGGGTGAAATCCAGTGACAGACACACATTGCTTTCCAGTCCGTGTAATATAGGAAATCGGTGAACCTGAGCTGTCGGGGCTATTAGTAAAGGGTCGGAGTGGAATTTACAGACAACTTTTAACCCGCTGGGAGCCAACAGATCTTTAAATTGACTTTTTTAAAATTTCCACTCAAATCATAAAAAGTATTCAGGAGATCTTCTCTAAAACACTATAATGGTCTCCGTAATACTGGGACAAGCAAGGATTTTGGATTCCATTTGTCACCATCGGTGGTCAGTCAGTTAAAATTCCCACTGGTACAGCTTTGTAGTTCATGAAATATTTGCTTTCTCTGTCACTTCTGATTTATTGGGAAGTTCTGAGTAATCTCTCCAGCTCTCGGGGAAAGGTTAAGCATCTCGGTGCATAGCTGTGACCGAGTACAAGATGTGACATCTTCATATCCTCATCCACTGTCATAATTTCTGCCGGCTGCACATTTGAATACTCAGACTGTCTCTATAACCAGCGCGAGACACGCAGGGGCCACGGGACATGGTCTGCTTGACACCAGCTTCCATAATGTCACAATGAGTGCTTATCGTGATTACCTCTCAAAGATCAACAATAAAAAGAATAAAGAGAGGGTCTGCCTTTGGAAACATACAGCCAACCCGACGCAGTCTGATCAACTATAGAAATGAGAAGTTTCTCAGCACATATAAACATTGATTTCTTTTCCCTCTGCACCAATTTAGCTGGTACTTGACAGTTTCTGTACTCGTTGATTTATGGAACGACTTCTGATTCTGAGACTGTAAAGACAAGAACCTTACTCATGCCGATGGGGGGTTTATTAATACCATCAGACTGGACAGAGGATGTCAACACAAAGCAGTTATCCAGCCGACACGTCGCGCTTATACTGGGTCATGCCGAGAGCTTTTGTACTGGTAACGCGTATTAGGAGGACCTGCCGGGCTGAGACATACTGATTGACAGTTACACCAATGTAAGAATTTCTGCCCCTTCTTTCTTGTGCTGTGCCACTGCCTAAGATAGCATCACAGCGATACACGATTGCATGCAACGTAGGACAGCAGTAATGCACCAGTTCGTTAAAACCCTGTGCATCTGCCCTGATAGGGAAAGCAGAAAAGGATCCATACTCATTGTGCATCTGATGTCAGCTGGAGTTTTGGCCAAGCAGCACCAAATAAGGGGTCTGTCTTTACTAGTTCTTTCCTAATTACACCTAAGATCCGCACATTGGTCTTAGAGACAAATCATGGAGTGTAAATAAAGCTTAGCGGAGGACACACATCACGTCAAATGACCTGGCTTGGGTCCCAGGCTTGTCTTCTCAAACTGATGAAGTCTGACGTTGAAATCCCTTTCCATTGAATTAAAGTAAAATGGGGATCTTCATGTACTCCTCTTTTGGCAGAAGGTGGCCGGCGGGGGCTTCTCTCCATCGTTGCCTATGCTAAACCCCATTTGCCAACTCACACAAATGTGACAGCACCTATGCTTTCAGTGACTGTCTGAACGGCCTGCGACTTGTGGCTTGCGAACGCATGAGTGGTGGATTTCATTATGTCAGTCTAATTAACCCTTTAATGAAAAGACTTGGATGTCCCCAAAATCCTGCTACGTATAGTTAGTCACAGATTCATTTCTGGACTGTGCGATCCTTGTCTGTATCTATAAATGCACTTCAGGAAACCACTTCGTGTTACATTGTATCCTGGTGATAACTCGGGGCATGTTTTGTTTTTCATTATTTATTGTTAAAAAGGATTTATAGTCCAGGTTACCTGTTTGATCATTATAGTAGAAGTGCCCTTTTTGCCTCATCTGCTTGAGTTGGGTAGGCTTATAACTTACAAACTAGGAAATATGTTTTTCCCTACAGCCTTGAAACACAGGATACAAAAAAATATAAATGATGAATGTTATTTTTCTTAGACATTTGCATAATTTCAAACCTGAGACAATGTAAATGGCCATTAGAAGCGAAAGGATTAACGTGCCGCTATGTTACACGTCACAACTGTTGTTTTTACCTAAAATATCCTGAATTCAATGAAGTCCAGCTGAGTTTTTTCCTGCGTTTCCTCTTTCAGTGCTGATTAATAATACATTTCTTTTGTAAGCTCCCTTAAAATATTCATGTGTATAAGCGTGTGTCTTGGTGAACAAACACAATGTGCAAACACCCTCTTTAACGTTCACCGCGTCCTGTTTTTAGGAGTGCGGGTGGAGATTCAGGGGAATAAGTATGAATAAGGATTATTATGATTCCAGACAGGGCAGATTTTGAATGGATAACCTCTTATCCGCCTGCAATGGAAAAACAAGTCTCTCCTTTGTCAGCAAATCATCCTAACAATGAATCATTAAAAAAAATTACGGGTGAAAAAAAACCAACATGGTGCCGGCCAAGTTGCTGTGAAATGGATAGGTGGTTGAATAGGATTTTCCAGGCACAATGGAGGTATGCCTGCGTTACCCACAATGCAACATCCGCTATACACAACGTGGCCCTATTTATCCGTATCCGATGCATTTTACGCCTTAAGCACACATTACACTTATGAGTTACCTATTAGCGCAATAAGGCATGAAAGGTGCCAGAAGTTTTGCCAAGACTGCATTCTTCCAAACCCAGATGTGCTCTTACTATCGTATCATGTAAACATTTTAGTATTTTTCTCCTTTTTTTGTGATGAGGATACAAACCAGGACCCTGCACCCCACCAAACCTGCTTTATTTTGGTTTCTGCTTCACCAACGCAGCTCACGTCAGGAGACTCGAGGGGACAGATAAGACGACAGATCTGCCGAATTGTATTCCCTTAACAAGCGTCTGCACTTATCTGATGATTATTTTTATAGGAGTCTCATGTCCTCTCAGCACTCTGACATCTACTAAATTTATAATCGTTGATAAAGTGTTGATGTAAGAAGTCCGTAGATTGATATATAAATGATGAGGAATGGGACTGGAATGTTGACCTGCAAATGATGTATGGTTTTATATCATATCCCTACATTGATATTTATTACAGTTTAAATGAACAAAATCTTTCTCAGTTTACTTGGACTGCCTGGCAGAAACACTGATTTATATGTCTTGATCTAGGTGTTGATCTTTTCTTTATTTAGATTTGAATCATTTACTGGGATGTAGAGGTGAGTAATATTTTCCCAGAGGCTCCCCCCTCCTTTCCCGCTTGATACAAAGTAACAAAATCATAACGTACGGAGTACTCGGACGCCGTGCTTTAAGGACTGTATCCGGCTCGGTTCCATGGAGATGTTGAGGACCGTCTGTTGTCCACCGATGGTGCACACTTGGTTCTCTTGGTGAGCCTGCTTTACCATAATGATCAGCTGGTTGGCGATGATTGTATTCAGCACGGAGATCACCACCATCGGGAACACAAAGGACAAGAAGGCATTAACCTGAAGGGGAAAAAATAATAATAGGTCAAGCAAACTGACAAAAGGACGGGGGGAAAAAACAACGTAACTTGCCCTATGTTCCTTGAACTGGTGCTGGAAGACCCTAGGCAATACAACCACAATTGGTGTCTTATGGCTCTGGACATCTATGGGTCACCAAGCCCAAGTTTGGGGACAACATACTTTTTGCTCACTTTGTTATTCTAAGATTTTGTACATGTCAATGTTTGCATGTCAAAGAAATTGGGGGCTTGGAAACAGTATTTTTAGAAGGAAAGCTTTTTTTTGTCCTACGCATGCAAAATATAAAAGCAGTCCTTAAAATATTTCTACAAATAAACTTCTGATAAATGAATTCTATTTCTTCAAGTGCAGGAGGTTATAACGAAGAATTAATTTGAAGCCATAATGGAGATTAATGGTAAATATTTCTGTGCAGAAACTACTTTCTTTGTTTAATTAATTGCACAAATTGCATGCAATTCATCATTTGAAATCAGGATGTCCCAAATTCATTTCCCTGAGGTTATTAACAGGCAATCCATGTAAGAAGATAGCCTCGGCTACACTTTATTTCACTGCTAATCGTAGCCGGGTTAATTTGCTGAATAAATGATAATTAAATACGACGGCAACTTGGCCTGTGCTTAAGTCTCATAGAACCCTTAATTTTAATAACTGGTCTATCAGATCTCCAACTGTTTAATACAGAGGTTTGGACACCATCCAACATTATAGGGTGGTTTAGGTGGAACCGATGCCTTTAGGAACTTCCATAGAACACTTAAATTTTGCTATCTTGCCCATCAACTCTTTGGAGAAACAGATCAGAGTTCTGCAACGTTTCAATGCGGAGCCTTAGAAGCTGCTCAACATTACAGGATGGCATCAGTGGACCCTATGCCTAATCCTTTGATTGCTACATCAGGTCCGTGGACCTCCAGGACGTTACTGGAACAGGCTCCGAGTTACCATTGACCAGTGGCCACATATTTTTTGACATGAAATGTGCTGTTCTGCCTTCGGTTTTTGAACTAAAGGTGGCTCCTTAACAATGATTCCAATTTTGATTAATGGTTGATTCAACATTAGAAGCAACCCATAGGCAATGGGATTTTAAACTGATCTTCAGATGGGATGGATCTAATAATCAGGCCAAAGGCTTCATGGTCGATGGAGAAAAGGTTGCCTGTGGGTAACTACATGCCAGAGAGCGCGTCTCATGCCCACATTCACTGCCTTTAACTGAACCGTTAACTTTTCAACGTTGTTGAGTAGTTCTGTTTAGGTGGCTGATGGCCTAGGCATGCCATGTCTCATCCATACAGTTCTGTTTACAGGCAAACGGTGTCTTTATGCACCTCTCGTTAACTCATCAGTAGACAGCCAAACATTCGCAGATCAATACATGTTATCAGAGCCCTCCTTCAGATCCTCACTATGTCTTTTCTCTGCTGTCTGCTTCATGCGAATCCCACAAAACATGCTTAGGGGAAGACGCTGCTGAAGGTGTGCCAACATGCCTATTCCCACAAATTGTTTTCAGACTTCGAGATTTCACATTAAGCATCGATGGGGTCTGGATTATTTTGGACACCATTCATTCCAGAAACCAGCGAGTTAAAGAGCAATCCGGACAAATCTTTCTAGCAAGTAATCAATCCATAGAAATCCTAACAGAGCACAAAAAAGGCACCAGCAAAATTTAAAGGCTTATTTGTCTACCCAGCTCAGGGACCTATCCGGCCCTGAACTAATATATTATGTGTGGCAGATCGTGTATCTGAACCAAGATTCCTATCTTCATGCCTCGTTTTGAATCACTTGGTATTCGTATTATTAATGATATATTTCCTAGATATACATCTCAGACGGTTATCTCAATTCATCAAAAGGATAGCCCAACTCTCCGACAAGTGTGTTACTCTACGGCAAGGTCTAAGCCAGCGACCTCCAGCCGCGCACGTGGCAAAGTATCCTCGAAACGCCAAGGGCTTTTTGCAATTTATTAAGAAAAATACCAAATTTCCTGGAAACTTTTTAAATGGAGCAGCTTTTGATAGATACATTATTACCCTGTTTGCGATAATCTGATAATTTATTTGCTTAGGGCGTTTCTAATATCATTTATCTTCCAAGTTCCCTTTCTATACACTTTTTAACAAAATCATTGTTTGCTTTAGTCATTTTCTTATTACGATGTAGCGTTTTTATTTATTTTTTCTAATCTTTGAACATCTGCTCCCGTTACTTAAGTGCCACGATTGGTAGTAGGCAACACTTATTTATAGATCCTCTAGCGCTATAACAGGGGGATAGTGAAAATTAACAATGACAATATCCAAATTGACAATTAGATTAACACAAACTGGTTGTTCTTACCCGCAAAAAGTATTTTTAAGCAGGGCACACAATATGCCAGTTGTGATATTCTTCAATAAGCTCGTCTTAGAATTTCAAAGGAACCGGAGTCCTTTTCTTTCTGGGGATTTTCACTCAGGATTTATTAATGTGCGGTTTCAGCCCCCATCCTGTGACGTCGGAGAAACCTGTTTTGGCTTCCGTTAATCTCTGATATGAGAATGTTATGCAGAAATTACGCTAATAGCTAATGTAGGTTATATATAACGGCGTTTAACAGAACCGACCTACATAAATGAAATAATTCGACAAAATGAGCACACGTCTTCACCGTGTTCCAAAATCTCATCTTCCCAAATTCCATCCCTTAGCATTAATTCAGAAGACAGCGAAGGCATTCTATCAGAACACTTCCTTCTTACAAATTAAGGTTCGTGTTGCCAAAATCTAAAGTGAAAACAACTAAACCATTTGACCAAAGGCCAAGTCTTAAGCTGGGTCACTGAAGTGGAGGAAACGAGAACTCATAACAGCAACCCGGTCGCTCACAGACTGCCATGGAGTTCCATCGGGATTTCCAGCTATCGAGTGCAGTAGAGTCAACAGTTGAGTGGACACCAGAATCTCACAGGAACCATTCAATATTATGACAAACTGTTAATAAAAACAATACTACGGAGAGGTATTTTGAAGAACGTTCTATGAAGGTTTTAGAAGGGGGTTAATGCAGAAGCCATGAAAATGTGCTCCTGGTGGACCGTGCGCTCGAGGATGTGGTCCTCCGTGTGTACAGATGTCTCAAGTTTATTTAAAGGTTCCTCGCCATATGTTCAGCTCTCTCAGAGAGATGCCAGGGGACAATAAATCAGCGGTGCGTCCTTGGCAGTGTGATTTAGGCAAAATCACAGAAAGGTTTTATTTGCCCCTCTAGACATTATATCCAGAAGTTTGTGCTTTGAGATCACATATATTTACTCTGTAGATTCGGGGAGGAAAACTGAGTTTTTAGTTTTAAACTCCAGGGCATTTATTACACACTTTGCTTTCCAACTTGTGTATCCGGCGTTTTGTGGGGGGCATTTCATTGTTCGTATGCACAGATTTACAGATTAAAATGTCCTGCAATCAAGCATGTTTGACTTAGAGGTGCTCTCCTGCGGGTCGCTGGTCAAAATCCAGGCTTTATAACTCGGCTCCCGAAGCAGAGAAGTAGAATTAGAATCCAAACACAGAACCCGCCAGCAGATCGGCCCCCGTCTAGTCGCCCGTTTCTCCTGCTGTAAAGACTCCTTAATCAGTCGTTGGTCTCGTCTTCAGGAGCCGTATGCCTATCCCATGCGCGTTTACTCCCCTCACTGTATTACCCTCTACCACCTCTGCTGGGAGGCTGTTCTACCACCCTGTTTTGCTTTTCTCAATATTGCAAGATAAAGTCGTGTTTGATTTCTATAGCAGAATCAGATTATCATTTTATACCACCGTAGAATGTTGAGACCAATACCTTATCACCGATACACCGCCGCTAACGTCTGAATGTAACATTTTCTATTTAGTGCTGCTTTGGGCTTGATCGAGAGATTGATGCTCTTGAAAAATATATAAAAAAACACAAGACTGATTTTTTGTACAAAAGCAATAGAATTCTCAGTGTTTCTGCTTTCTTTTGCAATACGCTAACAAACCCCTGGAATCCCTGCCACCTACTGACACAGAAACACAATCTGATGCCACCAGGGGCAAAACAGGTGGAAAAAATTATGAAAATGTAATGTGGGGATGTGAAATCACACAGACGCCAAACCAGATCGCACCTGCTTAACTTTTACACGCATTCCCGACACGCGCCATCGCTGGCGGAAACAGACTCTAGAGGGAAAGGAACATCCACTGGATAAATGCTGGGAAATTAACCCGTGGGCTGGTTTGGGGTGATGGTTAAATCAGAAGAGCTCTGTGCCAATATCTGCACCTTCCAGGAGGTGGAGAGTTGACAGCAGATAATAACCTGATTTCTTTCCACTATAGGAGAATCCCTAAGGTGTTAATAACCATTGTTTACAGCTACAGTCCACGGAACAATCAGATCAGAGTTAATGCGCCATTGCGATGTAGGGCTGTCTGCTCCAACGGGGTCAATGCGTTGCCCCTTTAAACAGCTGTGAGAATCCCGGCAATAGAGCCATTGCATATACTCGTTCTACTACCCATGTGCCATTTTTCTTCCCCATATGGTTCTCTCCTCTATTAAGTTACTGATTGGTTCAGGCAGCCTTTGTAAGGATAAGGGGTGAGGAGAGAAACTGGCTACGTAATGGTACTTCTGACACATTTCAGCTAACTATCTCCAACGGGCCGAGTACATTTCCAGTAAAAAAAATATCTAATCTTGTTTAAAAGTAAGATGGGAGGCCGGTGTCAGATGGCTGTAAATTCCGCAGACATTTCAGTTTACTCAGAGACCGAAGCCGTCCTTCTTAACAACCCGGGTGTATTTACTGCAGGGGGTCTCCACCAGGGCTTTAATTTCACCGCAGCAGGTTTTACACGCGACGCGCATGCAGTCCTTAACCCTGAGCTGCTGTACAAAAATACAATAGGTTATCACAAGAACCCAGAGAAAGAACCAAAAAATGATCCAAAAGGTCAAGAACTCATGGTGTACGAAGCGATGCTTGGTTTGGCCAGTGGTCCAGCTAAAATTACTTAAGTGTCTGACGGTAGTAGGCTATGATGTCATAGTCCAGTACCCATAGGCACCAATCCAGTGCTGAACCGTATGAGCACAGGGACATCTGAAAACGAATTTGCATTAGGAGAATGGTGTTCCTTTAATCACCCCTAAAAATAGAGGTCCTTCAGCAAGGTGCTATCTCTTTATCAGTTGCTATGGCCCCATGGATCTACGTGGCCCCTGCAAGAGAATCCTACCACCTATTTCTCATAACGTTGCATCAGTACAGCGTGTCTGTCAAACACCAGAACATTCTGTATGTTTGACAATTCTTGGTTTTGTATATAAATAGCTTCATTGCCTGTTGCTTGGGAAATGTTCCGACCTAAATCTTTTCACATACGGCCTCCAGAATCCAGCGTAGTATCCAGAAAATCGTGAGACGCTGCTTGAACACCTTGTGGGGTTATACGACTGTATAGAGTGCTGGGGGGGGGGGTTATATGACTGAATACAGCGGGGGGGATTATTTTTATAGCGCTGGGGGGGGTTATAGGATTCTATACAGCACAGGGGGTATATGACTGTATGCAGTACTTGGGGGTATTACTGTATGCAGTATTGAAAAGAGCGAAGCATTTCTTCAATGGGACTTCCACTTGAAATTTGTCATAATAGATCGAAAAGCAGCTTTAAGTGAAAATACCAGACATATTATTGTTTCATTTACCCCGGGGGATTAAATACGCGTCGGCTATAGCTTTCATTCCCTCCTCGACACCTCTTTTAATGCATTTTAAAAACAATTGCATGGCCCCGTTAGGGACCCGGGGTCCCGGTTGTTGACTGACATTGTGATAATTACTTGGTGTATAACCTGACTTGCATTTTAACAAGTTAATTGTGGTGTGGGTTGCACTATTGTGCCGAGCGCGTTAATTGCATCCTGTTGCAAAGGTCAGACGTTTGAGAAAAGCGACATTACTTGGTGATTTAGTTCATTTTTCCCCCGGATTATTGTTTTCTTGTTATCTTTGATTACATTAATTATGGTAATTGTTAGTCTGTGCGACTTCTTAATTAGCCCTAAATTCAGCGCTTCTGTATAGGAGCTAATTCTGGACAGACATATAAATCTATACAAATCACAACCTTAAACACGTATCAGTACCCAGTACTTATCGTTTTCAGAATACTCCCTAAGAAAAGGTAGTCTGTTCAAATTCAACTAAATTCTCCCAAAAAGCGCTGGTTTCTGGGGCCCCCCTCACCCTGCGGCCAACCTAGCGCAGTACCCACTCTGTGGTCAGTGTCTTGTACGATAAACGATGTCATATCCCGGTACATTGTGTCTTAAAAGAAGTCTATGGAGGCTGCGCAGAGCCGGCACAACCTCCATTGCGTAAACAGGCCGGTCGGGTAGATCAAAGCTCTCCCTTATAACCGGCCCATCGCGCTGCGATCTGGCCCCCAGTTTGGTAGTTGGCCAGGATATGTCACCGGTGCTCATCAAAGGAGATCCTGAAACCCCCGAGTGACAGTGCTATAGATCTAATGCACGCAGCCATCTATAGCATAAAGCCGTTCTCCCAAATATCGGCTCGTTCATAAGATTTTCCGGGAGATCTTTTTAATCTGTTGCCGCTGCAGATTCATACGGAGGAAGCGATTACTGAAACATCTTCCATGCAAGTACAGTATTCTTGTAACAAGTTATTATAATACATTATTGCTTCAACCTGTTATATTGTTGCAATAAAAGATTGTTTGCAAAAGAGAGACGAATATTTACACTCTGTGCTGCTAAGATAAATAGGGATACAGCTGGGATCGCAAGGAATTTATAGAACCCTTTATAAATTATTCAAGATTTTGAACAAACAGCTCCAGTAAAAGTTACGGCTTATGAAATCTACAGGGGGTTCCAGTGCCCATTGGCCTCCTGTGCCAAGCGGGGTTTGCAGACCACAGAGGTCTTGTTTGTCTCTGGAATGAGGATTTGACGCGATTACTCGGAGAGACAAGAACTTGGCTGCCTTGAAAGAACCGATTTTGGCTCCTGAACGGAGACCTTGGACTTTATTTGGAGTAACTCAGCAATACGGCCCCAGCATTGCACCCCAGCTTGCTAGTTCTCCATAAACTCCCGTCAACTACATACTGAAAAACTATTACTCTGGGAAACTCAGGAGTCGTCAGCTTTTAATGGTCTAGATCTGTCCCAAGAGAAAAATAGCCATCGGATAATGAACAAGGGGCAGTGCAAGGAACAGGGGTGCAGCGTTCACCCTTAAGAAGAGACATTTTTGGTTGTGAAACGGAGCTGTCTTCACTCTGCGTCCGGAGAGCCCTGAGTTATCGATCAGCGGAAATTCTGCTCTGACTCAGGGTCCGGAACAGACAGTTTTGCCCAAAACCAGCTTTAATCCTGTAGGCCGTTATTTATTTTAAAGCCGTCGTCTGCATGAAATGATCAGCCTGGCGGAAATCTGATTCATTAGAATTCTCGATGACACTGTGAACACAAACTGAGCTTGGGAAGTATACAAGATACGTTTTATCTCCAGCAAATCAAAGAGAGACAGATTCAATTCAAGCTCGAGAGTGCGGGGTAACGAATCCTATTATTCCGGGGTCTCGCTCTTCAGAATGATGGAGCGAAGGTACAGCGCGATTCCAAGGCTATTAGCCCACAGAATATGACAGCTGCCCCCCTCGCGTGGCTCTTGGGTGGTCTGTCAACCCCACGACAAATTAAATTTCATTTGCTTACAATACTAATCTTCTAGGTTTGAGTTTAAAACAAACAGGGCTCATTCCACGGAGAAAGAATAATGTATAAAACACTTATAGAATTTAACTGATATATTAAGAAATAGCATATGTAACGATAAACTTTTTTCTAAAACTAATCTTTAGCCCCGTAATCCTGTCTCTGGGTCTATGATTGGAGGTAAAGCGGAGTAAAAAGGTTTTTCTGTATACTTTCAAAAGAAATGATAACAAGAGAATGAAGTTTTGCAGAACAGAGGGTTTCAAAACGACCTAAAAATTGTTGTATTTTGCCCCATTTCACAGATCATCTAACAAAGCAGTAACGGACACATAACGGCACTGCCTTATACCAAGGCGCAGTAAGACTTTACACAATTTAGTACCAAACCTGTACCAAATAAAGCAATGTATTATCCCAAGCCTTTTCAGAATGATGTAAATAGGGCACAAATGGATAAATCTGGAAAAAAAAAAATTTTTACTAGTCTTTTTTTTTGCTCTCGGAATCTACTGTTTGTTTAAATGTCACCGCTATGAATAATTACCGACCGTACCATGAGTTAAAATATGCCAGGGTTTTATATAAATAACAGATTACAGCAATAAAGTATGCATCAAATCCCTCGGAGGGACAGTCTTCTTAACAAAGGTCTACGAGGAGCTGATAAACTAATGAGTTGCGCATGGACTGGAGAAATAAGCTGCATGTGGCTTTCAAAGCGCACAGAAATTAAAATACTGCAGAGATTCTTGGTTTGTGAGGCTCTGGTCTGTTTGGTCAGTCCCTCACCTTCTCGAGTTTACGGACAGACATTTCATTTGTAGAGGAAATCCTAGTTTATTTCTTAGTTATCTGGCGGTTTATTTCGCCGCTGTTGAAATATTGGTTGCTAAAAGGCAGCTCATACTTTTATAGTCTTTCAAATACTTTGACTTCCAAAAGAGCCGATAAAGCGATGCTTTTTTCTGACTGTGCCTTTGCTTAAATGCGTGCCTGTCTTTCAACATAAAAGAATAATACATTTCAAGGACAGGCTTTGCAGAGACCGGATTCCGCCTCCCGTTTTGTTGACAACAACGATACAACCTGCGTTAACGCAGAAGTCAGAACATTGTATTGAGAAACACTCGTCACACAATGATTCCCCCGGATTCACCAGCGACCATTAGCCTTTCCATTCAAAGGCAGCCCTCCTCCACCCGGCGAAAAGAAGACCTGCCGGTTACCGCAAAATACATGCAAATACAGGGTCCCCTGCAAGCATATGAAACGCGAGACGCCACGGACCCCCGTCAGCCTTTTCAACGTCCTTAATCTGATTTCACTGCGCATGCACTGCAGTTGGCTTTGAGGTTCATTGTTTCTAGCAAGGTCAGCTTTTAAGCATTCATACGCATGCATAAAGGGTGAGTAACCAGGTAACCGGCCAGGTTCCAGGGCCGGCGAGGGTTGTGAGGGATACTAACTTAAGGAGGAGATATTGAGCCTCGCCTGGATAGAAGATGGGTGCATCTCAAGGGCTATAGTGGGATTAAGCAAAATATGATAAGGTGTTAAAGTGCAAATACTTTAAGATAACTCATTTATACAAACCAGAACCCAGCCGGCAGCCTCCTCCGGCCCCCCCGTCTAGTCGGCCGTTTCTCCTGCTCTATAGTGTCAAACCTTAATCAGTCATTGGTCTCGTCTTAGATTCAGGAGCCATATGTCTATCCCACACTATATTACCCTCTACCACTTCTGCTGGAAGGCTGTCCAATCTATTTACCATCCTCTCAGTAGATATCAGGAAAGCACATTGGATGGACATTGTTACATTTTATCCCATGGTGTTCAACTGAATCATTACCATCAACCAGAAAACGCCATCTCAAAACACGAGGAGGGTTCACGCACACAAGATCAAAAGCTTCAACAGAATGTAAGCCTGGTAGAGGCTCACACGGCGAAGGTTTTAGTCTTTCCAGGAGGACACACGGGCAACTATATGGGCCAAACGGGGCTGATCTGTTGGCTGATTCTAGGATTTTTGCTTCCAGCCCTGAATGGCCGGTGTATTTGTTAAAAGGCTCATCCTGCTCCTTTAAGTGCCGGCAGAACGATTGTCGAAATCACCCTCCAAGTGAGGTTATCGACCAACGGCTTAGTGAACGAATACCACGGCAGTTCAAGCTCCGTCTCCTGGGGAGAGAATAATGTGTTACGATCGAGCGGCAGCAAAAAGGGCTTCCAATTTTTTTCCCTAGATTCCATAAAAGCTCTCTCTTTTGTTTGTTTTCAGCCGAAAAAGGAAATCTTTGTGCATTTGATCAAATTAGCCGGACTGGCTATTAATGAATAAAACATTAGCCTCGTTAATGAGCCTGGGTCACCAACCTCGCTTGTCAGAGGCACGGCCGTAAATTCAGAGACTTGCATTAATGTCCTCTTTAATTAGAAAGCCTCATAAAAGCACAGGGCACAAGCCAAGCGCACTCAAAATATCACCTATCAGTTTAGTGCCGTAGGGATCAATTGACATGATAATAATTTAGCGTTACGACAGACGACTTTGTCTTGAGGTAGCCGCTTGTTGGGTTTCCTCAGCCAAGAACGAGCACCATTTGTTCTGCTTAGACATCTCGTGAAAATGTTCTCAAGATCTGGCAAGCCTGTGGTTCGGACGGAGCCTTTAAAAGACCTTACTCAGCAAAAATCACCCTATTACCCCTTCGCAAGGCTTGATCAGTGCTTCGGCCGTTCTTAATTCACTGCAGATTCTCAGTAGACGGGAAACAAAACGGGGTGTAGGGGCTCTCCGTAATAGATTCTAAGCTTTTGAGACCGGGGCGTATTTTAAAACATAGTTTATATGTTTTATATGCTTTCTAATCAAACATTTTTTTTTAACCTACCCCTGAGGCCCTGGGCGTACAAACATAACACATCTGTACCGCTAAGCAAAATGCCTCCCCGTCAGCAAAGCAGTTATCTGATAGAATGATAAAGGGTCTGCCCGGTGGAGGGGTAAATAACCTTCGTACATCATCACAGCCTGGAGAGAATGGGGTTTATAGCACGGTTTTCCCCTGGGACATGTTTCTCCGGTGGCAAATGACAATTATTCCGATTTGGGATTACTTAGTCCAAGCACCCGGGGCTGAGGATGCATGTGGGTGAGAAATGATGATAATCGCACAATCTGCATGGCAAATATTTATCCACAGTGACTCAAACGCCTTCCGTAAACTGATCTAATGTGAAATAACAAAAAGCGATGAGTTATCCCGCGTCCGCATTCCAGCTTCTCCCTCCATTACCGTGCGTTGTACTGGTTTGCTCCAAAAAGCATGAAATATTTTTATCAGGCATTACGTATATATATATGACTGTCACACATTGGAGGACCAGAACTCCCATAACCCCCAAGCATTAAGAAGAAAGAGTTTTATTTAAGTTATAAAGCCGTTTCTATACACATTATCGGGGCTTTTAGGGCTGTAGAACCCTGCGATACCCTCTAGAAAAGAGGGGCATCGGGGGCGGAAAGAGGGACACGGGTCCACAGAGGGACATTTGGTATTTATGCCTAGTTTAATATGTTTATGTTACTTCTGGAAGTCAGAAATCCCAGGGGGTCGATAGGGTTAAATAATTACACTGGTAGTTCGACCCTTAATCGAGGTTAGCGATGGCAGGAGGTTTGTGAAGAAGACATTATTAAGAAGCATTTCACGGCTTTGAAGCCGACACTTTCAACGCGTTTTCACCATTAGATACTTGCTGCACCGACCGTAAGAACGAACGAAAAAGACGACTTCCAGCGACGCAACCCAGTAAATATCATAATTTATAATGTGTTTATTTTTACGGTCAGTAGTAACACAGTTTTAAGGCTCCTTTCTCTCCTCCTGCCTGCACTCCAAGTCATGTTGTATATTTTTCCTGTCTCTGGAATAGGAGGATAATTGATCATGAAGACTGATAATGTGGAGGTGTTACGTTCCGCGGTTAAACAACACGTTCCATCTGTTGGTTTGGATCTCTTGTGCAAGAGAGTTTTTCCATAGAAACATACGCAGCATTCACATTTTAATGTAATTTACGCTCTTGTCAGTCTAGTTCTGTTGAACATACACGTTCGTCATCACGCAGACCCCTATGTATGCAGCTACAATATGAAAATATCAAATCGAGACCCCAAAATCCTCCGGAAATAAGCTGTTTGGTTGTCTTTTGATCGCAGGTATTAGATGTGTGTGTGTGTAGCATACCTCGACACGTGGGATGATTAACATTTCCTAGAATATCTCATCCACAAGCAGCTCTCTTGACAGCCGCTGACTAGATCCATAGATTATTGATTGAAAGCCGTCACCACGTCTTCCAATGACCAAGGCTGCATGTGATTGATGAGCCTGGTGCGCCTGTTGTGTGTTGTATCTGACACAAAGAGGAATGAAGTCAATAGGAAGCTCAATGCTTCGTGAACTTCATTAAAGCAAAGTCTTATTTAAAGGCCGTTTCAGCCTCTGATGTAGGTGGCAGAAAATCAAGGCACCTCCGACCTCATCCAAGGCTGGAAAACCTGTACCCACCATGTTAGATGTGTGTTCATCTGGCTAAAGTCCCCTGCATTGATTCTCCTCTCCTATTAGTGAATAATTGCCTTTGTTACACTTCGTGAGGTCCGTGCGCCATCAGAGCAGAAGAAGCCAAAGGCAGGCAGGTAAATGACTTTTTTAGAACCAGGAGAAATGTCAGATCAAAAGATTGATGAACGCCTTAACCCCTTCGCGACCTTTGCCGGTTCAGGACCGTCATGACAAGAAGGTCACTAAATGACCTTTGACGGTTCTGAACCGTCAAAAAGTTAAATAAGCTTAGAAAGTGATCAAGGATCACTTTCTTCGCTTAAACGGCCTTGCTGCAATGCCTCGATGTCGAGGCATTCAGCAAGGCCGAGATCGGCATCGGGGGCCATGTCTGGCCCCTCCCCGGGGCGTCAACAGCCGCCATACATTGTATGGCGGCGGACGCCCGTTTTAAAAGCGTTTAGGAGGCGATCAACAATCGCCTCCTAAACTTAAATGGTGTCGCTGGAATGCCTCGATCAGGAGGCATCCAGCGACACCAAACACTTACCTTTCGATGGGCTGTGACCGCTCCAGAGAGCGGTCACAGCCGCAGCTGCCGGTGATCTTCGCCAACAATAAAGATGGCCGCCGCTCTGTTAAGAAGAAACAAACAAGAAAAAGTTCGCTAGATGGTCTCCAGACCCTCTAGAGAACTGGCTCCACTTGCTGGTTGAATACAGGTACTGCATTCAACCATGCAAGTCAATGGAGCCCAGCTTTCTAATCACTATGTGATTAGTAAAATATTCAAAAAAAATAATAAAAAATGGAAAAAAAAATAAAAAAAAATGTGCTAACATTTAAAAATAATTATGCAGTGATGTCACTAGATGAACCATCCAGTACCAGCAAAATGTGTAAAAAATATATAAAAAAAGTATTAAAAAAATAAAACAAATATAAAAAATAAAGTTTATTATTTTGAGCAAGTGCTAAAATTTCTCAAAAATCTCAACAAAGAGTTAAAATAAAAGCACTTCAAATACCCAAGGGGTGTCTAATATAAAAAAAAATGGCTGATGGGGTAAATTGGAGTGGCCTAGATAGGGCATAGGTACAGACTGACCAAAATGGAGAAAAAAAGCGCACTTCCCAAATGTGGCATTTTAAATCTGAAACAACCCGACAAACCCATGCATGTGGGGTATCACTGCACTCAGGAGATGTTCCTGAACACACATTGGGGGGTGGTTTGACAGTGGCCTGTATATCTATAACTAAAGTACAATTTGTGTGAAAAAAATTACTATAACAAAGTTTGACAAAGTGTAGTTCTATAATTGGTGCATGGAAAGGGTTAAAATAACAGCATTCGGAATACCCTGGGGTGTCTAGTTTTCCAAAATATATGGTTTGAATGGGTTAAATTGAGTTAACCGGCTTCAAAGATATTCCAAAGAGGAGATGGAGGCAGAATGACCAGATGCTAAAAGTCTGTGTTGAAAACTTGAATTACGCATGCCCCAAAAGTAGCCTTTTACCAGCCAAACAATCTGACAAACCCATGCATGTGGGGTATCGCTGTACTCAGGAGATGTTCCTGAACACACATTGGGGTGTTGTTTGATAGTGACATATACCAGGACCTGTATATCTATAACTAAAGTACAATTTGTGTGGGGGAAAAAATAAAAAAAATTACTATTACAAAGTTTGACAAAGTGTAGTTGTATAAGTGGTGCATGGAAAGGGTTAAAATAACAGCATTTGGAATACCCTGGGGTGTCTAGTTTTCAAAAATATATGGTTTGAATGGGTTAAATTGAGTTAACCGGCTTCAAAGATGTTCCAAAGAGGAGATGGAGGCAGAATGACCAGATTTGTTAAAAAAGATTTGGAAATCATAAAACGCTGCTTGTACTTATTGCCCTATAACGTACAAAAAACAGCAAAAAAACATAAAAACATTGGGTATTTCTAAACTCAGGACAAGTAGTAGAATCTATTTAGCTAGTTTTTTTAATTGCTTTTTTAGGTGAGTAAAAGATTTTTCAAATAAAAGTCATAAAATGTGTTTTTTTTCAATTTTTCACCATGTTTTTATTAATTTTTTTATAGTAAACAAGATGATACGATCACAATAAAGGTATCTGAAGAAAGCCCATCTTGTCCTGAAAAAAACAATATATAACTTATGTGGGTACACTAAATTGGTCAGGAGAAAATTACACCTGAACACAAGCACCACAAAAGTGTCAAAACAGCCTCGGTCCCACAGGGTAGAAAACGAAAAATGAGCCCGGTCCTTAAGGGGTTAAAGAAAAAAAAAACATTTTTTAGAAAAAATACATGAGTGAAATGTTAAAGCAGTATTTTATCTTATGAACAGTAATACATGTATTTTAACATTTTTGGTATCTATTATGCAGTTAGCATATGTTATATACAAACAGAAATTTGGAAAGCCAATATCCATTTTAAGGTCCTCTGCCTTAATTCACAATGCCACTCTGCCCTTCAGATATGCTTTATAACCCCTGAAATGCCACTCTGCTCCCCCTCAGATATGCTTTATAACCCCTGATATGCCACTCTGTCCTACCGATGTGCTTTTTAACCTCTGATATACCACTCTGCCCCCCAGATATGCTTTATAACCCCTGATATGTCACTCTGCCCCCTGATATGCTTTATAAACACTACTATCCCACTGTGCCCACCAGATATGCCACTCTGCCCTCTGATATGCTTTATGCCACCCTGATATGCTGCTCTATCCCCCTCCCCCAGACTTACCAATGCATCTCCAGACTCCATGGTGTCTAGTGGAGGGAGCCGGTGGAAATCTGCGTGATGCGCATAGACAACCTCTGCTGCTTCTCGACGCTCAGTCAAAGAAGCCCTGGTGGAAGTGCCGGCAGCAGCGGAGGTTACGCACAGACGTCCACTGGCTGCCTCAGAGGAGAATCCAGGTCCCCCCCTGCTGCTTAAGAAAAGGAAAAAAACACCTGACCGGCGCCCAAAACTGCATGAATTGCGCATCCCTACGCTAAACCCTGATTATAGGCTGCACCTATGTGTGGCCTATAATCGGGCCAATACAGTATTACTGGTTGACCAGTTTCCCCAAGAAATGTTGTACTTTTTGTGTATTGGTATTGACCTTTTTTTTTTTTTTTACTAATTTCAATATAGTTGCAAGTTGCAGAAGATGAAAAGCAATAAATGGGAAGCAGGAAAAAGATAGCATTAATGTCACCCATCAAGTGAAATGTATCTGTGCTCAACAAGAAGCACATAATAAAAATTCACATTGTAGGATCCTTCTAATCCTCTGATGGCCCAGTGATAACAGGAGATCTAATCGAGAATGTTTATCTAACCTTCTGTGTTTTATCATGTATATCCTCAGTAAACCAGTAAAAATGGCATTTAATGTGGACCACACAAGTGATCTTTAAAATACAACAAATCCTTCCACTCATTTAATTGTCAAAATAGCAGTAACAAGTCAATGTCCATTTTTTTAACCAAATGCTTTGTTTTAATTGGGAATTGAAATGTATAATTCCGGAATTTCAATGTAGCATAAAATAATGAAACTGCATCAATATTAAGTTTTCTGCACTTTGTGTCCAAGGAATATTAGGTCCAGCAAAATATCACAAATCAGTTGTGTTGTTCTGCTCTCCATGTTAAATGGGATAAATAAGAGGGTTTGCAAAGCTTTAGAAATGGTTTGATATTGATGGCACAATTTTGAAATACAAACAAACAAACAAGACAAGACAATGTTATGTCAATCTCGTTGTTGCAATGTTTCTGCTAGAATACAAGACCAATTATTCAAAAGAAAGTCTAGGCATTTTGTAAAGTGCTGGGATGGCAAAGGGCTGTGACTTAATTGACATTAAATTTATTTATAAAGCACAAGCAGATTTCGTAGCGCTATCACAATAAGGCTAGAGTGAACATTGACAAAAAAAAATAATTAATAGTGACAAGATACAATTTGTCAACAAGACACGTTAAGACATACTGGTGCCGATTTGCCCCTGCAACATTATTTCCCAATGACATTGGTCCTGAACTAAGTAGTGTCACATCCATTCCAAATGGCACATAAGCTTGTTGGGCGTATCAGAACATCACAATGTGGTCCATAAACATGATTTTTCTATTGATATATTGCAAAGGAAAATGTAGCAGTAGGCACATTATGACAATTATAAATATAACTAAAAAATAACTATTTAGCTTTAGCTCTGCATGGAGAGAGGTCTATTCACCCACAATGTATGCATTTCACGTAACAGGCTTTTTAAGATAACTATTCATTTAGATGTTTGTTTGCATGCAATTTTGCCTTCTTTTAAAGGAAGCCCTATTTTCATAATATTTTACATAAATTATATAAACTGTGACCTGCATTGCCTCAGAGGTAAGTAGTGGAGTTTTTGTTCAGTATTTCTTTGGTGCTCGCTCCTTTCATAATTCAAATGCATGTGCATACTAACATGCAACGCCTAACACTAACTCACCACTAACCCTAGGCCCACTCCTGACACACTATAGAGTGACACACATTTATGTTAGCACCATACACTAACACACACACACCTAAAACCACTAAAACCAAATTCAAACACACACGTTCCTGCTAAAACCATACAGTAACATGTACACAGACATGCTAATGGCATATACTTACACATGCTAACACAATATACTCCCACCATACACTAACACACACTCTATTCCCAGTAATATTCACTCTAACACCACACACATATCACTCTTCTTTAAAGGGAAAACTACTTCCACTATTGCACTTATTGACTCTGGAGCAGCCAGGTGTTTAAGAGACCGTGCCTTTTGTCTTCAACATGGACTACCACGTCTTGAAAACAACTTGTCATCTCAGCATAGAGGCTATGGATGGACAACCTCTACATCCTGCTGTTGTTACTCAAGAGACTTTGCCATTAAGAAATCTAGTGGGCGTCCTCCATACGGAAAAGTTAGTCTCAAATGTTATTAATTTCCCTGCTTCTCCTATATTGTTGGGCTACACTTGGCTATATTGCCATACTCAGCCATTGATTGCCGCATAAGAGAAATCATTGTCTAGGGCCACTAGTGCCTCAGCAGCTGAATTTCCTCCATACCCAGATGATATCCTGATCCACTCTCCTGACCTCAATTTCCAATGTGAGCATGTACAAAAGATATTGCAGCACCCAAGGTGCCAAACTAGAGAAATGTGAGTTTCAGGTCCCTAATGTAACTTTCAGGACAACTGCTTCTTCCAGTTGCTGAATTTGCCAGGAGTAACCATGTCTTTTCTTAATTAGACCTTCTTGCCTCACGTGGACCACGTTTCCGCTAGACTATTTTGTCATTGTCCTTCTTTTAGGTACTTGGTGAATTGTTCCTGCATTATTTGGTTTCTGATTTGGCTTGTTCCTGCTGATTTGACTTTACACTCCCCTACCCCACATCCACTAATCTTAAAATAAGATCTGTCACAACCCTCTCTTGCTTGTCTTACTAAAGGAAACTTTAGACAAAATGTTAAAATATTTTTCATTTTGTACTCTGATGCTCTTTGCGATGTCTCTAATGTACATTCACCTGTTAGCACTTGAAACACAATGGTTTCCAGCATACAGATAAAATTCAAACAATTTTATGGAATTGTTTCCTTATTGCTCTTAAGTAGTTTCCATGTCCATGCTAGCAATTTGAAACCATTTATTTTAATGTTCTGTGAGAAGACCTATCCAAGGGAACTCTTTGAGGAATCCTAATCCTGCCACTTTCTGAAAACTCACAGAGTTGAAACCCAGCTGGCCTAACTGGATTAAAAATCTTTTCTCCTTTTCAAAGGTTTGATCTCAACAAGGTTTGGGTGTGATGAAATCAAAGTGGCAGCTTGTGTTTTAGGATGATTTGTATGTGAGCTTCCTTACAGTTTAATCCAAACTAAAGTCTTGGGTACTCTTTGAATACCATTAAATGTACCACCGAGACTTGTGAACACAATGATAGTGTTTTATGAGAACTGTTTCGCTCATGATGACTTGTAATTGGCAAAAACAGGCAGTGTCATGTTTTATATAAAAAAAAAAACAGAGAGACAACGCCAACGTAACGCCCTCTTTCCAGTTAAAGAACATGTTATAATTTACATAATCTGAAATCCTATGGCGGTATTTTTAAGCAGTGTTAAACATTATTTTATCTCCTTATTGACCTATGACCCGTAGTGAAAGAATGATCTCTGAAACGTTGTACCCATTACATGCTTCACATAGATTTAACAAAAGAGAGAACTGAGCTTACTTCATTTTATCAGGAAAGAGTATAATGTTATGAAAAAAGAAGTAGCAACCTCTTGTAAAAAGAAAAGAAGGGATATACATGAATAGGCTGCTTGGTAAATTTGTTTTCTGTCAGCACTATCTTTACGGTATGCCACTTCATTGTGTTTAAGGTAAACTGGTATTAGTGGCATCTATGGTAGCGCTATAAAATTGGACTTTGTCACCTAAAAACATGTTTACATATGTGACTTGAGCATAAAAAGGTATTCCTTTATTTTGGCATGAGAAGTAAATACATAGATCATTGAAAGTTTACATTTGTTTGACTTGTCTAATGGATGCAACCATTCACACTCTATGTAAATAGATAACGATGAATAACAAAATGAAAGCATTTTTTTCTGTCTGATTATACACTCTTGGCACAATTTTTAGGTTAGTTTCCAGTACTTGGAAATATGTTTTGCAAAATATTTTCATCACATAAATCTAAGTAGCAAATTTGCCATCTTTTAACCAAACCAGCAGCTTTCCAGACATAATAGAGACCGAAAGTATCTAGAGTGCATGCAATAGTTTAAGACAATAGTGCTCTTATGCCTTACGTCCTTAGACAGTCCTCTCTTGGCGTTAAAGACCTCTGAGTGATCACCAATTCAATGTAAGGGTTAAGATGACATTAACAGAGACCCAAATGCTGCAATGTCATCAGTAAAACACATGTTACATGCTCCTTGACATGAATGGGCAAGAAATGAATACATTGGCTCCAGCAGGGAACCTGTTCACCAAGTTTAATTGCACTGATTTTACAGGCCAGTTTAATACCTACATACACCCCTTTCATTTATGAGTGCTTGTTGATGTCATCAAGAAGAGTATTGTTGTTTTTTCTTGTTACATAGAATAAAAAATATAATTATACAGTATCTTCAGGATTTTGACAAATGTAAGCCACATCTGAGTGACAAAGGTTACTATTACAGTCTAGCTTATTTTTAAATGTAAAATGTTTGTATGACCGTATGGGCAAATGACTGTTGTGCATCATGTTGTTTTAAAAGGAAACAAACTATCATAGAAGCTACCCTAGGCTCCCTAGAATATAAAATGCAAAACTTTAGCTAAGCTTACCTGTACTTTTAATGTCTGCCTAATTTAGTGCACATTATTAGGTACCCAACTTACACAATAACTATGCCACAATGAAAAAATGGTGAGTTTTATTTTATTGTACGCTTGTACTTCCCTGCTAGCAAGTTATATAGTTATTTATGTCTGAGTTCCAGTGGATAGCAGAGCTTCTTAACAAAAATATGTTTTGAATAGGTCCTGGAAGTGAAATAAAATATACATATGTCAATATTTTTTTAGATATGTCTAAGACTAAGACTTACAATCAAAGACCCATAGTATGTCACTTTTTGATTCCTTATCTATGGTTACATGTGCTTTCTTAGTTGCATGTAGTTTTAGACACAGGAATGGGCCTGAGCTCAATTGTTCCACACATTGGTCCTGACTTTTATCAATTACACCTTTAAATCTATTGAACAACTACACCTAGAGGGAATTACACACATTCATGCATTGTGGTTTGCAAGGCAAGGGACTAGAAGAACAGCCGACCGCCAAAAATAAATTTTTTAAGGCCAGTGCAACTGCAAATAGCGTGGCTTTATTCCATCATGAGACTAAAGGGCAGTATTTGAGCCTTTCACCTTTGACCTGGAGAATATATATATTGTTAATTACCTTTCAGTTATAGTTTCAGAGCCATATATTGTTGTGCAATGTATCTGGTTGTGAAAGTATGGAAAATCTGTGTGTATTATTTGGAGAAAAAAAAGAGGAAGACTAATATATGCTATACTCTGACACTTCTAATATAATCTAGAAGCACATTTCAATGATTAGGATTTTGTTATAATTTATTGTGTACTATCTGTTATCTGTAGCTAGGCCTCACTTGAAAATTTAGCTGCTGTGGCCTTACCCCTAGTGGACGCTTCATAAGTGGGCAGTTAAGAGTTACACTGGAGTTAAACTGGAGGGAAACATACCAAGTACCACTGCAGAAAGCAGGATTTCACCCGCGCTGCACACGTCCTGTCGATTTCCCTTCCCCGTTCCATCAGACTTTCTGCCTCATACACAACTTTCAAAGCCTCTCTGAAAACCCACCTGTTCAGGGAAGCGTACAACATTCCTTCCCAGTACTCCCAACCATCATAATCAAGGCATCTCAACAAACAGCTTCAACACAACATTGGAACCAGATCAACTCATCCCCATCCAAACAGGCCTCTCCTATTGTCTCACTTCCCCCTCAACCACCAACTAGATTGTAAGCTCGCGAGAGCAGGGCGCTCTTCTCCTTTGCACCGGTTTGTTATTGTATGTGTTTTTGTATGTGAAATTGTTCTACTGACTGGAACAGCGCTGCGGAATCTGCCGGCGCTTTATAAATAAATGTAATGTACTAAACAATGCATAAATATCTATTCATGTCCCAGCATGACCTGGCAAAGCAAGAGCATTTATATTTGGCCATTTAAAAGCACTTTACTGTTACATGTACCCGACATGTGTTGATCTAGGGGGCAACGGGGCAATTGCGACGCACCCAGGAACCAGGACAGTCCTGTAAAGGAGGTCACAAGTTCTTGATTTACCCCTTTTATGTCCCTAATTTCCAAGGGCTGCATTGAAGAAGGGTAAGTGAGTTGCACGAGGAATGTTAGTGTGTGTGTGGGGGGACCTGAGTATATTAGTGTGTGTGTTTAAGTATGTGTGAGTGTCTGGGTGTATTGGTGTGTGTGTGTCTGTGTGTGTAGTTGTATTACTATGAGTGCCTCTCCCAAGATCAGGCTCTGGATCTCTCACTGGCCAAAGAATGAATTCTAAGGTACTTTGTAGAAGAAAAAATGGGAAAAGTCTCTATTACCTATTAGTAATTCATATATTTGCTTCTCCCAGTGGCAAGAAACTGCTCCCTTTGAAATAAATTGGAGCGTTTTCTGCACTTGAGGTGTCTAGTTAGACCCTTGGAACTACAGCATGAGCCAGCACCTGACTGGGGGTGTGTATAACACATGTATTCACTTTCTCTTAAGGTTTAAACAGATATAAACAACAGATACACACTTTTTAAAGTTTTTTCCCAATTTCAAAACGTGATTTTGTCCCTCTCTACACGTGCTATATCCACGTGTACAATGTGTACGTTTACATGCCACTTTAGAATGCATGCCACTGAGACCACTGGCTTCCCTGTTATACACAGAGGGAAAGAGATCATGTGAGCTCAGAGGTAATGAGGTAGAAGCATTGTTTAAGATTTGTAGTTTTTATTTTTTATTTTTAAAGTTTTTTATTATTTATATAATTGCTTTACACGCAAAGAATGAAGAAAAGTGCTGTTCACAAACTTTTAATCAACACTAAACTAATATTCCCTTTTTTATGAAAGCCACAAAACCCTTTACACATTAGATCACAAGACAATCTTAATACAAGCAGACCTTTAACTTTTTAATGTATCATTATTTTAACCCCAAGAATCTGCCACTAATTTGTTTTGCTTTATGGGAAGTGGGGGTGATCACATATGACTTTACAAATAACATCTGTTGTTTGCAACTTATTTTATGTTTAATCATCTACTCTGTCATTTTTTTCCAAATTAATAACCACTATTCTAAAAGTGTTCTTTAGCGACCCAACAGTATTACTCCCATATGGGGAAACACAAAAGAAAAATTAAACATTGAGTCATTTTATTGTGAAAATTCCATTTATATGAATGGTGCATACCTTGAACCGGAGCCAGTTGCAATTTTCTTTGTTATCCTAATAATATAAAACAAATGCTCTGTAGAAATAATGAGGAATAAATGACGATAACATAACATTATAACCAGATGTTCTGACTTTAAATACAGTTTAATAATTGCCAGGGCTTTATCTTCGAGAAAAGAGAGGATTTTGCTTATATAGTATGACAAAGTGAAATGTCTTCCATGCATGTTAGGCTTTAATGTATATTTTTTCAACATTTTCAATAATTTGTCTTTTGTGACCGTGCTCATTTGAGAGATCTAGTTACATACGAAAGATTTTGATATTTTTCCCTAAATTGGCAACATTTCTTAAATCACTTTTTGGGGCAAAAAAGGAAAAAACAATTAAAAAAATTATAAAATTTTGCTTCATATCACAGAAATATAATTTCCTATTTCTTTTAAGTGCGGTGGTTGAAAATTAAAATTGCACATTGACTTTTTAATTGATTTTGGTTGTTACTTTCAACTTTTTTTATATTAATGTATCTGTGACACTAAATGTTGGCATTTAAGCAACTAGCATTCTCTCCTCTTACTAAATTTCATGTCATATTGCAGTGGCCCAATCCAGCAAATTTTGGATTATTACAAATAACTAGTATTGCTTGTTTTTCCTAAATGTTTAAATTCTTAACATAGTAATTATCAATGTCCTCATGTTGTGCCGTTTAACCAAATCTCATGCAAACAATCAAATACCTGTTCAGACTTCTAAAAATAATGAAATGGTGGTTGTAAGTATGTTAGTTCATGTGTATCTTAGTATGTGTAAGTATGTTACAAAGTGTACGTTTGTTACTGTGTGTGTGAAGATGTTACTGTATACATAAGTACAAATGTTATTTTTTGTGTAAGTATTTTACTATGTGTGTTCATATGTTACTGTTTGTGTATGTAGGACAAGCTTGGGGGTCCCAACTGTACATCTCGCAGGAGGGTACCAACATTTTTTGTTCACTACTTAGTATAGAGGCAGCAGCCAGGCAGCTTGCACAGAAAGTATGCAGGATGTCACTGCTGGTAATCTCTGTGAAGTGAGAATATTGTGTCTTTCATTTACTGTACTATGTTTCCTTGGCCGACCACTGGGTCTATGGTCCTCAACATGTTTCCTTGTGCTTCTTCAAAAGAGCTTGGAGAGAACATATGGAAACCTCTGACTGCCTTGAAATCCCTGCCTGGGAGAGACCTTGCTGATGCCTTATCACAACCTTGTGTCTTGTTGCTGTGCTCAGTCTTGCCATGACTTCTGACATTAAAATGTCTTCAGCAACTTCGCCCGTTAGTGCGTTTGACTGTTCCTCAACCAGTTTTATTCCTCCTACATAGTTGTTTCTGCTTCAGTTAATGATTTTGTTTCAACTTTAAATTAAATTGATGATCATCATCACCTGTTTGGCATAATTATTTAATCATATACCGATGATTCTATGTTATAAATTGTTTTTCCACAAATTAATTTTTAATACATGAAATGTGATATTATTTATGTAAATTAAATGTTTTTATTTAAATATTTCTCCACCTAACTATTACGAAGGACGCATGTGGTTTAAGCAACTAGTGTAACAGAAGAAGTTAACATCAGACATCCTATTTAAGAAGCTTGTACCTGAGCGAAACGCGTCGACAAAGTGACACTTGAGGAGGAACTGGTGAATGCCCAAATATACACAAGTGCTGAGTGTTTTTTTTAATTATATCAGACTTTTGGAGTGTACAATTTTAAATGTAAGTAGATTTTTTTTTTTATTAAACATGTATCAATATACCTTTTTGCTGGATACCTCTCCTGTTTTATCTTCTTTCTTCCACTTATTTCCCCAGATTTTAACTGGAATATCTTCATGAGATAGCGAGGACACACATTGTTGCATTTTGGAGGCGTCAGGCTATGGGGCATCTAGCGGCCCCAATATATCTGGTTACCTCTGAAGCAGTTGCAATACACAAGGGGTGATTTTTATTTATTTTGGAATTTATATAAAATACTACACTTTACACTGTACCCATTGTACAGCGCTACGGAATTTGATGGCGCTATATAAAACAATAAATAATAAATAAATAATAAATTGTTTTTTCTTGTTTGTCCCCTTTTTTCTATTTTATTTTTAATGTGTTCTTTCATTGTTAAAAAGATAACTATATATATTATATATGACCGCCCTCACTATTTTAATAAAGCTGCACTAAATCACCTCTGCTCTGTCAGAGTACCTTCTTTGCATGTGCATGGGGAGGTCTCAATAGACCCCAATAGGAATCTCAGACTACCCAGTGCTGGAGCTGGATGGCAGAGAGGATTTGGGCATGTGCACTGCTGGGCACACCTCCTTCAAGACAAATGGCCAGGGGAAAAGGCGGAAATGTATGGAAAGGAGTTAAAACTTAACATGAAACTCTTTTGCGTCCAAATACATTGAGAGTTGGAATGTACCTTAAAGAGAGAGTAAAACAAAACGAGAAACAAGAACACATATAGCCTTACTCAGTCCAGGCTCATAAAAAGAGCCACAGCTGTTCAGGCACTTGAGGGGACTTTCCTTCTAGTGTCACCTCACAGTTCTCTACGCACAAAACAACTAAGCTTGTGGATGGCGTGTGGGCTGGTGAAAAAGTAGGAATGGGCAATCTGGTGTAGTTGGCTGATGTGGTGCCAGGAATGGGTCACTTGGTTTTACTTGCCCTCCAGGCCTACTGGTGAGATACGCATAGGTTTAAGTGTTCAGAGTAAGACATACAATAGAGAGAGTAAAACACCCACAGACAAATAGACATCTGGGTCTTTTCTGTGCTTCTATGCAGCCCCTTTTTCTAAATTTATGTAGGATTGCACAGGACATTATGTGTGTTATATCCTGCGTATGTTCATATCTGCTTGTTGATACGCCGCTTGACCCAGGCCAATTAATGCCAGCACTTGCCTGCACTAGCAGGTAAAACAGATTCTGCTGTCATTGACTACTTTACTTTTAAAGAGAAAAACAATTACGTCATTTTCTTTTATTCACCGAAATATCAGTTCTTGAATTAAGGTGGTCTACAGTTTGTCATCTTTTATTTATTTTTCACCTTTAAGACGGTGGGGGTCCTTTTATCGTACAAGCACGACATCTGCACTTGAGCAATGAAAATAATGAGCATTCTAAGATGTTTATTTAACGAAACAACAGTGGTTTTTGCAAGACATTTACACTTCTATTCTTGGCTTGTTTGTTCCCTTTTTAACAAAACCCAGAGTGAGTCACAAATGTCACACAAACCAACAACATATTTTGTAACGTTTAATGTTAACACTAAACTAAAAATAGAACGGGGGGGGAGCAATAAGATAAAAGTTTAGCGGGAAACAAATGGGAATTAAAATAATTCATCGAGGAAAAGTTACAAAGAACCCAATGCCTCTCATTCTTCCTTAATATTTCCAAGCAGTCAAGGTTGATCCCAAATGCCCCCTTTACTTTCCCTTTTTTCATATTGCATATTAGCTCAGATAGCGAACGCTGACAGCCAACACAAACTGTCGGAAAAGATCTTATGAAACCATTTCTCTTTGAAAATCCATAAAATTGCTTTGCATTCCTTATCAATAGAGCAGCTTGAAGTGGGAGCAGAAGTCGTTGAGTTTGTGATGTG